>QGED01000123.1:0-63248 GCA_004367475.1 Fusarium camptoceras | reverse complement strand
TGATTAGATTATTTCGTCTCTTATCCAACATCCATCCATTCATTGCAGACATTCGATAGTTTGGAAAAATTGTAAATTATGGAGAAGCCATTATCATCTTTATAGATACTGATAAGCTCAAAGAACCCTACGTCAGCAGGCTATTCACCATGTTCAATTGTCGATACCATGAATATTTTTATACAGACTCGTGATTATTTCAGCCCTGATAGTGGATCCTATTCGCTCCTGAGTTTTGAGAAGAAGGGTCTAGATTAGATACTGACAATCATCAGACATTAGTCTACTATGTTGTTTACACAGACTAATCCAGGACAAATTGAGTAGGTAGTCAAGATTGAGAAAAAAGAAAAGAACTGCAAGATTGTGCACAAACGATGTTAGTCAATAGCTTGATCATAACAGCAAACTCCATTCAAATGCCCACATGATCCTCTATGCAAGTTCCGTAGGTTTCCCATTATCAGGAAGCTCCTGAGGCTTAGCTGCCACAGCTTGACCGTCAGCTTCTTGAATAACATTTTGTTGAGGCGGAAGCTCAGCAATGTATTGTCCATTTGGCCCAAGATTGTTCTGAGGTGAATTCGGGTCGTAGTAATACGGAGCACCCGATTGCTGGCTCGGAGACCAAGGGGTTTTGTTTTCTGTTTGTTGGTCCTCTGATGAGCTCTTAGCTTCGCTCTTCTTCTTACGACGCATGAAAAAGAAAAGCCCTAGGCCCATAGCAGCAAGTACCACGACACCTGTAACTGTGCCTCCCACGATTACGGCTACAGGGGTTTCTGAGCCGCCATCACCGTTGTTTGTCTCAGTGGCACTCGATTGCGATGTGTGTGTTGGACCTGGATCAACGGCGCCTCCTGTCTTCGCGCTGCTCATTTGCGCATGTATCGAACTGATATCTTCTTCATTGGCGGTAGTGAATCTCGCAGGTTCTTTTTGTTCCTTGTACGTAAGAGCTGCGCTTTGCGCGGTTGTTATATCGAGATCGTTGCACCAATAATCGAGCGTGTTTCCTTTCCATGAGACTGTGTTGCAGTAAGGGGCATCTGAGTTGGTACTATGCTTCTCATCAGCAATGATCGTTAAAAGATTGCAAGGATATAGTCTTACCATTTTAAAGTGAAGTTGTCGACCTCGCAACCACCGACACATTTACTAGACTGAAAGTAGTCTCGTGAGTTGATGCAAGTAGCATGGTATTGACAAGTCGTTTTGCCGCAACATATAACACCTCCGTTTGATGAAGACGGCGGAGGGTAGAAGTAACAGCGATCCTCAGCTGGACATGCTCTACTGGCGCCTAGTCTCCCGGAAATGTATCCGCAAACATTGTTGGGCGCGACTGATAGGACTATTTGATCACTGGCTTCTGCTCGTTGTAAGAGATTGAAAACTGTTGCAGGTGCCGTTGGCTTGGGAGCGATATTGTTGATGAAACCCATGATGTCACGAGTCTGAGGAGGGTCGATCGAAATTAGGAGAGTCTGTAAGAGCAGCTGCTTGTATGAGAATTCAATGCGAAGATTTGAGGGTCCCTTTCGATAGACAATCAAGTTCGTTATAAGACGGGCTGGAACTCTACGTAGATAGTGTCAACAACCCGAACAAGAGTATAAGAGAGAAACAATCCATAATATAAGAATCTAGATCGAAGGGAATCCGTTGTTGTGAGGTATTCAGCATTGTATATACACCCAACCTCAATCTCCTTATCTAGGAAACGCCATAAGCACGCTCGACCTTGATATCTAGCAGGTTCATCATCTTTGCCAAGCTTCCTTTTTCAGCCGTTTTCCCAAGCCAAAGGCCTATCAGGAGCAAGATGAAGAGGCTTGATTTTCATAAACTGTGTAAACCGCTTGGTTTGTCTATGCGAGCTCCATTCCCCGCTTGCCGCTTTAGGTGTAATCCTGCGCTGGTGGGTAGATCTTCAAGGTTCGGATCCTGGTAAAATTGATCTTGGCATGTATGTATACTGTAAAATGATGAGACCTTAAAAGCAACGTGCCGACCGTGCTGTGAGATATCTACCTAGGTACCTATACAGGTAACGTGACTTCGTGTTTTGAGTGCGATCTTAATTAGTAGGAACGATCGCGTAAACTCTCGTCTAGGCTACCTACCTCTTGTTGACATGCATACATGCTCCTTCCTTCTCATACCCAAGTGTTGCTGCCTTAAATACAGGTGACTATTCTAGGCTTCCTGCCTCCAATGAGGGATTCCCGTGGGTCTATGCTGTTCGCCTACTACATAAATGGCCTTGAAAGAACAGTCAAAGCCTAAGATACGTGGGGTCTTTAGATAACCGAGACTAAAGCTTACCTACCTACCTAGGTAAGTACCTAGGATGCAAGAAATAGGTAAACAGGTAGCATAAAGGATTGGCCAAGGTGACTAACTCATTTTGTCTCTAATTTATCTAGTAGGCAGGAGTGGAGGCTGGTGCCTTGAACTGACCAGGTTCATGCCCGCGCAACGTGAATCCTACATCCAACGGACGTTCCTTCTATAGAATAGCATTATAAAAACCACATTTCTGTCGTTTTGTTTCATTAACGCAGCAAACACTTCTTCTACCCACCTACCTACCTACTTCTCGGAAACTAGGTGTTTGCCCGCTCAGGTAAGAACATTGTCCTCTAGAGCTGAGGATGTCAAAATAAAGTAACCCAAGTGCTAATATAACCCAGCATAATCGTCTCTTGTGCTCTCGATAGCAAAATGCCAGACATCAAACTCCCAGGCTTTGGCCTACCCCTCAATTACATGATGGTTGCAAAACCGTTTCCTGTAGTCCTCGGCGAAGACGAAGAACCCAAGGACTGGAAGGCCAAAACCCTGACTATTCGCGAGACATGTATGCTTAAAGTTATAGAGGATCTCACCAACAAGCCCGAATGGTGGCTCAAAGTCAATGATCCAGAGATCGCTGCCAAATGGAAGAAAGAGGCCACCGATTTACCTTGGGCAGACTTTCGTCAAAATGCAGATTTCACCCAGGAAATGGCTTCAGCATGCATCGAAGAGCTACGGAAGAAAGCAGACTTGTACCAAAAGACAGGTCTTATTCCTGTCATGGATTACAGCTCGGCTGCTATCAAATCAGATAACCTGATCTCTCAAGATCTCCATCAGGCCCTCAAAGATGCCGTTGCTCCTTTGGAAAATATTCCCGAGGACCAGAAAGATTGGCACCCTGGTAGTGATGGCAAAGTGCTCGACATTGTGCACCCCTCTCTCTGGCCTCTCTGTTATGGGCGATCGCGCATCTTGCCGAATAAGCGCATCAGCGTCGAAGAAGCTTTGGCTCATTGTGGGAAAGGAGTTGTGGTGCCAGAAGATCCAAAATTCGATGCCAAGGCTTTCGATATGGGAGAAGAGGAGTTCGACAAGTTCCTGCCCAATAGTTTCTTCTCGAAACGCTTCCAATGGCTTCCCTGCGACGTCGATTTGACGGGGGAGCATCCTCGCATCGATGGCTATATCAACAACGCCCATCCCATCAAGCACGCTGCTCTCTACCCGGTAGTTGAGAATTTCATTAAGAAGTCGCTACCCGCTTGGGATGTCATCTACCGATGGCATCGGGATTTCCAAGTTCTGCGTATTTACACGAGGAATGTCGAACGGCAGTGCAGAGTCCCGGAAATTTGTTCCCGTTTCATAGGATGTTCTTCGAGGTCGCGACCACTGGAGGAAGGGGAGCCTCCTCGTCCGGACCCCCGGAAAGTGGGCAAGAACACTGATTATCTGGAGCGCGATAATGAATGGTTTGAGAGGACCCATCCTGAAGGTCGGCCAGAGCCTAACCATCCAGGTCAACTCAAGATTACACCGGACGATGTGAAAACCTCGGGATGGTTCAATGACGCATCCCGTGTACAGGTCATAGTCAAGCTTGCAAATATTCATCTCACGCCAGAGAAACCGACCTACGACGGAGGCTCATGGCATATTGAGGGTCAGCTGAACGAGCACATCTGCGCAACCGCTCTTTACTACTATGATTGTGAGAACATCACCGAGTCTCGTCTGGATTTCCGAACGTCTTCCAACAAAGAGGATCTGATGATGGGGTTGCGCTACGAGCAAAGCGATTTCGATGGCATTGAAGATGTTTTCGCTATCGATGCGAGAGGTGACACTATTCAGAATATCGGGAGCGTTGCCACAAGGCAGGATAGGATGCTTTTCTTTCCCAACGTCTATCAGCATCACGTCAGCCCCTTCGAGCTCGCCGACAAGTCACGACCCGGCCATCGTAAGATTCTTGCGTTGTTCTTGGTAGACCCCTTGATACCGGTCATCTCAACCGCGAATGTGCCGCCTCAACAGCGGCATTGGTTTGAGCATAGCTTGCTAGAGGGTAACAACCAAGTCGGCAAGCTACCTCCAGAGATTACGCATATGGTGGTGGAAAGCATGGACTTTCCTATCGGACTAGACGAGGCAAAGGAGATCCGGGAAGAACTTATGGCGGAAAGGACTGGGCAGCAGCATACGGTAACAAACAACATGCGCAGTCAGGAGTGGAATTTTTGCGAGCACTAAGAAGGTTGCGGCTTCCAGTTGCTCATCTCTTTGACGTATGCGCCAAAATGAATCTGTCTGGGTGGTAGTTGAAGCTAGCATATGTGACCAAATTGTTTCGTCTCTTGGGCTCTTGACGGCTGATTCTTCTGACACTCTGACGGCTTGCTAGGAGATGCTACCAACAAACTACAGTATATGTATATACTCTTTGTTCATGCAGCGTCATCTTTTGAGGTAAGCGCAAGCGCAGGCTGCATCGGGTCTTGGCCCGTAGCTTATCTGTACAGATTTGCATGTGATTTTGACGGGAAAAGTCCCGATCATGATGACCTTGCCATTTACGGTTTACTCATGGGGTCAACAAGTATGAAGGTCCCATGATGCATAGTCTGGACATGGCATTTATTTAATGCCTGGATGACCATCTGGCTCAGGAGACAATTGCCTAATCCGGTAGAGGGATTTTAGCAGACGGTGACATGATTGAGCCCTGATGATCCCTAAGAGATCCCTGTGTTTACGGAGCCTCGAGTGGCATCTCGGTCGTCCGCAACGAATCAGACACCCGAAACTGCCGAGGCAAACGGGCATTAGGAAGCGGAGCTTTCACCTGTCGGCCTCGGTCAGTACTGCGATCTTTTTTGTGAGTCCACTTTAGATTTGATTGATAAAAGAAAAAAAAAGATCCATCAGTCCCACCATCGTTGAAGAACCGCTAAAAACCTCCACAGGTAGTTATCGATCTGACCTTTGTGGTTCGACCATTTTGCCAGGCTTTTGATCTTTTAATTTCCATTACCGTTTCTTAGACCGCCTTGTCTGGGTTTTGTTTATTGTCTTTGTGATTTGTTTTTCTACTACTTTCTTTCTTTCATCAAATGCCCACTGTGAGCTTCTCTCTTCCGAATCATCCTCCACCATGACCGAGACCGAGACCGTGACTGCCGTAGAGTCGCCCGCCGAGGCCATCGTCATTCCCTCGGCGGAGCCCGTTGTTGCCGACTCTCCTCCGGTCGCCGACCATAAAACCACAAAGAAAGATGAAGTTACAGAAAAGAATTCAACAAGAAAACTCAGTCCTCTTGCGCGACTCCTAAAGTCGCCTTCAGCTCTCGATGATTTCATTCTACACCTTCATCGTGTCATTCGCACGCGCCAGGGCACAGACACTGTCCTTCTCTTCACAACATATGTCGCTCGTTTGATCGGTGCCATTCTCGACATTCTCGGCCGGACTACTCTTCGTCACTCGGCCCGCAAGATTGTCGAGATGGCATTTAAAATACCGCCTTCAACTTCTGTCGTATTGTCCACTGCGACTGCGCCGCCTCTTGCGACGCTGGCTCTCGGCCTATCGAGAAATATCCAGGGCTTCACAAACATGATGGGCGAGTGGCGCACCATGAACCGTTTCTGGGGTATCATTGGAACATATCTCGAAGCTAGAGATCTTGTCCTACGCTTGCAAGGTGAAGCAGTTGACGAGAAGGGCCAAAAGCTACCGGCTCCCAACAAGGTCAATGTCGCTTTCATGACCGTCCAGATCCTCTGCAACTTTGTCTATAACATCGGTGAGGGAGCCTGTTGGTTAACCTGCAAGGGCGCAACCAACTTGTCAGAGAAGACCAGCGCAAAGCTCGGTTTATATGCTGCTCGCTCATGGAGCGTCTGGGTCGCTCTTGAGCTTGTTCGTTTGCTGGTTGAACGTGCACGCAGGACGCCGAGCGGCGATGTCACCGCTGAGGAGGAGTGGAAGTCGGATTGGAAGGCTAACTTCATTGCCACTCTTCCCTGGATGCCTCTATCGGCTCACTGGGGAACTGAGCAGGGTCTCATGCCTGAGATTGCGGTTGCGACTATTGCTACATTGCCGGCGACCAAGATGATGAAAGATTTGTGGCGCCAGACTGCTTAGAGTGATTTGGCAGTTGAGTATTGAGTGAAGAACGTGCAGTTGCATATGCAACTATACATGCATACAAGCACGGAATCCCAACAAAGAAGCATTCGCACATAGAAACGTGATTGATACCATCCCTCGTCAAAAGCTTGGGGGAATTAGAACTGGGCGCTTGGTGATATGTGCGAATTATATGTACATAGATGACAGTTAAATAACAAATCATATAAACATTCCCATGAGTATTCCGTTTTCTTTACATGGGAATTCTTGCTATCTCCTCCTTTGTCCAGTACTTTCTCATATTGTTCGCACCTAGAGTCTCAACCTCTTGGTCCAAATGAGTCCAGAGAACCTCACCCCAGGACTCCATCTTGCTCTTGAGCACGCCCAACTCAAACTCCTCATCTCCGGTGCGGCACTTTTTGAGATACTCTTCGAAGTGGTCCAGACCAGCGTGGATCTGCTTATGCTGACGTAGCAGCTCAGCACGTCCACCGCGAAACTCGGGCATCTTCTTGGCTAGAATGGGGAAGATGTAAGTCTCTTCAATATTGTGGTGCACCGTGAGATGCTCTGCGAATTGAAGACCTTCCATGATGAACTGCTTGAGAGACATATTCTGGGGTCTGCGATTGTTTATGCAAGCGTTCCACAACAAATTCCATGATCTTCGGAAGTTATCGTGCTATAACTCTGTCAGTCACTGTTTTCATACTATCATCGGTTTGATCTTACAAAGAAGTTCATATGAACAGCCAGTCGGTTATAAGCCTTAAAGTCATGATCGGAGAGGGGCGGTAGCTCCTCTGTCTTTGTCTCAACAGGCTTTGGTGTATCCTCAACCTTTGAGTCTGACATGATTGCTTGTTGGTAATATGCTCGCGATGTAAAATGTCTATGAGAAATAATAGTATGCGCCGGTGACAAAATAGGTCTCTGGAACGAAGATGATCCAAGTGGCAAGGTGTGAAATTTTGTAGCGCAGTTACGAGATTGCAAACGCCAGATTGCTCTCATTCTTAAGAAACTCAAGAAGAGAGAAAAAGAAGAGAGAATTTCACTAAAATATAAAAATTCCAGAAAGGAATTGTCTATCTCATGATGTCCCCAGGTCTCAGGCCCTTTTGGCCACTCAGAAGCCGCCCATATCCGCAATGAAAAAGCTGGAAAAGATTGGAAAGCGCTGACTGATTGAGCCCGATTGTATCGCGCGCCAACTTAGTCAGCTTGGCGCGACGCCGGGTCTCTCCTCAGTCCAAGGATCTCAAGGAGACTTGGTTGTTTCTCTGGTAATCCTGTTAATGATTAGAGCCGTTTATAGAGCCAAGAGATCGGTCGCTAGAGTTTAGTCCTCATGTCTTATGTCCTTACGGCTTTGATCCGAGTCAAGACTCGAGTCGGTAAGAAAGCCGACCTCATCACAATCTTGCCTTTCTAGACAAAACGACTAATTCGGTCAGGTTTGTGTAAAAGGTTCTTATATAACTGTCATCTTTTTCAGAGCCAAAAGGCCGACAGTTAGCCATAGGCAGTAGACATAAAATAGAAATGGCTCTTCAATTGTTTGCGGTCTTTGGAAACCTCACTGGAAGCAGAATTTATCTAAAATCCTGTTCAATAGACTCCGCTACATCCTCCTGCTTGTACTTTTTCTATACTTTTCTTCCTCGTACCCTCCAATGCCTCGGCATATAACCATCACCTCACAGCAGAACACAAGCACAGTATGACGAGTTCTATGTATCCTTATTCCGTTTCGACCTAGTGACACGTAGCGAGTGCTTCCGCATCATCGCCCCTTTTCATTAAAAGAAACCATCCCATGCAAAATGCAAACGACTAAGACGCCTCATCTCGTTCATTTCCCCAATCTTAACCCCGGACAGCCGCACCCAGCGCACCGCCTGTGAACTGTGTGCCACCAGCTTGTCGCTGTGTGTTGCCACCTGCTCGGGCTCCTCCTCGGCCCTGGCCACCGCCTCGCCTCTGTCCTCCTCGGCCTCGGCCTCCTTGTCGCTCAAAGGCATTTGATGTTCCCTGTGTCTTCTGCTCCAGAGTTCGCTCATTGCTCTCAATGAGCGCGCTGGCCTTGTCTGACAGAGTCAGGGCCAAGGACTGGAGACGGCTGAGCTCGACGCCCTTGCGGAAGATGACGGTGGATGTGACTTGGTCCAGAGAGGCAGCGAGCTCCTCGTGGCTGATCATCTTGCTGATAACAGCCGCAACCTTGGCTGACTCAAGCTCGAACATTTCGCTGAGGGTCTCGATGGAGAGGGTGTCGTAGAAGGGGGCGTATGTGAAGAGGTAAGTTCGCAGACCCTCCTCTTGGATCTGCTTGGAGAGCATGACCTTGATCTCCTCAGCACTTGGCATGAGATCCCAGATCTTGATGCTGTGGATGAAGTCGATTGACTTCTTCCACTCACCAGCAGCCAAAGCCTTGGATGCTTGCATCACGTGGTCTCGGGTGTTCTCAGGAGGGCCAGTAAAGATTTGTCGCTCATGGTACTCCAACATGCGGCGGTAAGTCTTGCTGATAACTCTCTTCTTCACATCAGGGGATGAGCCGGTCTGGGCCAGCAGAGGGATCTCGAGGAGCATGCTGCATGTCAGGTACACACACTCGAGGAGCTCGAGGTTGATGTGCATGTGGAAAGGCAGTTGTCGCTGCTTCTCAAGGCGCTCCTGCTCAGGAGACACTTGGTTGTATCGCTGCATCATAACACCCTGAGCGAGCAGCTCCTTCTGACGGCCACTGCCGCAAATCTCCTGGAGAGTGTTCTGAGCCTCGTAGACGAGACCCTTGCGGAATGCACAGAGGCCAACTTGGACCAGAGTTCGGTTGAAGAGGATCTGGCTCAGGACGTCGAAGTTGGGGATGTTCTCCTGGAGATGCGACATCAACATCATGTCACGAGCCTTGTAGTACTCGCCGTGAAGGGCAAGGAAGTAGATCTGGCACAGCATAGCGCGAGCACGAATAATGCCGTCGCTGTTGCTGAAAAGGTAGTTACAGAGAACGTTGACCAAGTTGCCAGCGTTCTGAGCCTGATCGCGGGGAGTGATGACAGACTCGACAGAGTCACCAACAGTCTTCCAGCAGTTCTCCTCGAAGGTCTTGACAACCTGGGCGGGCTAGGAGGAAGTTAGTCAACTGTAGCAGAATTGGAGGGGATGAGATAATTACCTTGAAGTAGACATGTTCCAATCGGCGCATGACAATTCTGTTAACGCTGTCTTGGGGAATCTCGAGTGAGTCGTCCTTTCGGAGGTACTCGTAGTAAAGAAGACCACGGAAGATAATGTTGTAGAGAGCACCCTCGTCTTGCAGACGCTCGATGTACTCAGAGGTGTGGGGGTCGATGCTCTGGAGAGAACGAACAAGCTCGTCGTCGAGACGCTCAATGTAGGAGACGATGCTGCCGGGGACCTTGATGTGCTTCTCGCCCTCTTGCAGACTGGGAGGCTTCTCGTCATCATCCCACTCCTCGCCGTTTTCGACAACAACGTAGTCATGGTTCTCCTCGAGGACCTGAAGGAGGCTTGAAAGCTCCTTCTCAGCAGCCTTCCAGTGCTCGAGGGGCATGGCAGAAGCGCCACCAGAGCCAACATCAAAGCGAGTAGAGACAAGAGTAAGGAGAACACGGATCTTCTGGTAGGGGGTATTGGCGATCTCGTGCAGCTTCTCCATGACCTTGATCTGCTCTGTCTTATCGGTGTTCTTCTTTCCACGAGACTCCATGATGGTTCGCAGGTGCTTGAAGATGCTCTCGGGGGTGTACTGAAGAGTGCGGCCACCCTTTCCAACGGTAGCAAAACCATCGTCGTCACCCTCCTCGGTGGGGGCGGCAGCGTTGACCTGGAGAGAGACCTTCTTGGCCTTGGGGGCAGGGGCAACGGGCTCGTTATCGGAAGACTCCATGAAGCCATCCTTGTCCGCTCTGTAGGCATCGATCTGACTTTGGTATTCCTTGTTGGTCTTCTTGACCTTTTGCTTAACGGCGTTGAGAGATCGGGCTTGGATGGCGTTCATCTTCTTGGGAGTGACCTTCTGCTTGGCGAGGGACTCGTTCATGAAGTCCTCAAGCTCGGCGAGGATACGGATGTATGATTTGGGAGCCTTGCTGCCGGGCAGCTTGGCGACCTGACGGTTAAGCTTCTCATATTCTATTCTCGTGTCAGTCTTAAATTGTCGACAAAAGATTTTTGGGTTATTTCGTACCGGCAGAGATGAGGGTCCAGTCGCCGTTCTTTTGACCGTTCTCGATTTGCTTGATGGAAGATTCCAACTCGTCTATACGCTTGTCCTTTGCACTCTTGACTTTGGCTCGCACTTCATCGTCGCTATCGTCGCTATCAGAAGAGGCGTCCTTCAAGAACTTGTTGATTCCCTTGCCACCCTCGTCGTCGCTGTCGGAGTCGTCGCTGTCGTTGGCCTCAGAAGACTCCTCCTGGGAGTCCTCCTGCTCCTCCTGCTCCTCCTCCTCGGAGTAGAGCTCCTCCTCGTCGCTGGAGCTGTCGCTAGAGCTGTCGTCGCCGCCGCGGAAAAATCGAGACATATTGGGCGATTTCTTGGGCACTGAAACTTGTCTGCGGGCTCAAGTCACTGAAGTGCGCGGGGTTGTTGAATTTTCGATTGTGGGAGACTGGGAGTGGGGCTCTTTGGGCTATTGGGGTTGTAGCGAGGTGCTTTGCCTCTCATGCACGGCCACAGGTGGCTGAAAACTTTCATTATCTTGACAACATGAGTCACAAGCTTTTATGAGCCCGTAGTTTACGTCGAACTGAAAGAGACTCTATTGGATTTCACTCTTCTATGTGAAACTCAAATCTATATGTTTAATCTTCCTCTTCCTACACTTCGTATTCTCATAAGTGCTGTTCATGTATGAAATGCCCATCATCAGTGACGAATAGGAAGAAACATGATCGTATTTCAGATCTAGGTTCATGTCAAATATGTTATACAGCTGCCTGGTTACCTGTTTCTAATAATTCGTCAAGCTCATTATTAAATAATTGAAAAGAACTCATAAATGTTGGCCAACCTCAATGTTGGTGTTTGAGACGGACTGACAAGTCGACCCGGTACGTACCGGCCTCTCCCGTCGTTAAGCCGAATTTGCCCTCCGGGTTCCTCTGTCGGTCTCCGGTCCGTAGAAGAATTTCGAGGTCCAGAGGCAAGTGGATGAATCGGGTTCTAGGCATTGATTTCTCAGCATCCACTACGTAATTCTACCACCAACATCATCGTTATAGCCTCAGATTTTCGTGCCATACGTATGATGGCCCGAGTCCACTGCGCTGGTGCGCGATCTACCGCCACGTCTTTTATGCAGCTTGCACGACGAAGCTATTCAACCGCCTCTATTCAACCCTCGGCACCGCTCGAGTTTCTTGTCCCGAGATGCACGGTGCCAACTGGGCTGCAAGCCCCTAGATCCTTTATCAATCGATACATAACACACGAACATTCGAGGCAACTATGGGGATATACGTCACGGGAGAGTGCGACGCGACAGTTCTCAACATCGGCTATACGACACAAGACACGAGCTATACTAAATCCCCAACAAGACGAGGATGGCAACGAGATGATGCTAGAAATCACGGACCGAGCTGCCAAGGTAATTCGAGCAGACAGTATATCGATGGAACAATGCTAACTCCAAAAAGCGCCTTAACAAGATCATGGAAAAAGATGGAAATCCGAACCTCGCCTTGCGAATCCAGGTGGAGAGTGGCGGCTGCCATGGCTTCCAATATCTTATGAGTCTCGTCACCTTACCGGCAAAAGACGCCGCCGAACGGTCCTCCATTGTTAACGAAGACGATACAATCTTCCAATATATCCCCGATGACGCTGACCCAGCTGTTGCTTCGGAGGATGGTCCGAAGATTATACTCGATGAGCCATCCCTTGACCTTCTCAAGGGCAGCAAAGTCGACTTTACGATGGAGTTGATCGGCTCGCAGTTCAAGATTACTGATAACCCGCTTGCTACTAGCAGCTGCGGATGTGGTACAAGCTTCGATATCAAGATGTAGTATCGCAAAATCACAGCGGAATATGAAGGCTACGCTACATACCTACATAGATTTCAGTGGCCCCACATGTTTGTTCAAAAATGACATTAATACCCCCGCCATCGAGCAGAACCATAGGATCACGTGCATACTGCAAAATCATCACAATTTTACACATTACATAGCTTCACGGAGTGATAATTTGGAAAACTCGGGTGTCATTCATCTGGTATCAATTGCCATATCCCTTGTCATGAGTAAAACGCCGAGCAGCCAATGCAAATTTCTTTTTTGAATCCATTAGGTCCTAATGACCGATCCCTTGAAAGCCGTTTTTAAAACAATCCCTTAGTTCATCTGGCGGACGAGGGCGTTGATAGCCTCCTCGCGGTTGCCAAGGTCACCACCCTCGATGAAGTGCTTGAACTTGCGGGGACGGAATCCACCAGTGGGGTTGGAGAGCTTGAAGGGCCAGAGGAAGTTGGAGGCCTGCTTGAAGTTGGGGCCGACGGTGTAGATCTCGTGGATGAGATCCTCAACACAGACAATGCCGTACTTGCCAAGGTTCTCCTCAACGATGGAGTTATCGGTAAGAGCAATGCGCTGCTTGTTGACCTTTCCGTAACCACGCTTGTAGACAAGCTCCTTGACAGTCTTCAGGTTGGGGTAACCGTAAGCGATCCAGGGCTCGACAACCTTGAGCATCTCAGTGATGGCCTTGGTGACCTTGACGAAGACACCGTTGTTGATCTGGAGGAGACGGAGGAGCTGGAGGATCTTGCGGGGCTTGGGGGGCATCTTGTTGATACCCTTGATACGGACGACGAAGATCAGCTTAGCCTCAGCAGCGACGTAAGCAGAGTCCTCGGACTTGGCGACGCGGTGAAGACGGATCTTCTCACGCTCAGCATCGCGGTACTCCTGAACGTACTTCTCAGCACGCTTGAAGATGACCTGACGCTTCTCCTTGTTGGCCTATTCCATACTTGTTAGTTCATGTCATCCAGGGATATGAATAAATGATTGGAATGAATCAGGCAATGTCAGACCCGAAAGAAGGTTAACTATCAACAGCATCGACCGGAGTCTAGTTGATGATGTGTATGTTTTCCATCATGTTGCCATAGTGTAAAAAATGGTATTACTTACAGCCTTCTTCTTCTCAACGGCGTCGGAGCGCTCAGCGCGGGCCTTCTCCTGAGACTTGCGCTTCTTGAGAAGGGTCTCGGGGACCATGATCTGGTCGTTGGTAGGAACGCTACACAAATTGATTAGCTCGCAGTCCACAATACCACGGGCGTGGCATGGAACAGAGCGCCGGTGCGAGAACTGTTGCAATGCAGCATTCTCTGCTTGGCTAACTCGAAAGATGATTTTGATCGGTGAGCTAGGAAGACTGCGATATTACACGAGTACTTCCGTTGCTCGCTCATCCGACAACGCCTCAAACAAAATGTTCAAGAAAGATATTCGAAGAGGCAAGACGGTGCATTTTCCAGCGACCGGCTGCAGTTCAACGACAATGATTTTAGGAAAGAAGAGTGTTCCATCTTCATATCCAACACCTTCAGCAACATCTCTCTATGTTCTAGCTGTGTTTCAAGCTAGGACAATTGAGGGAGAAGCTCAAGAAAGATCGAGCTGGCAGGTCTACGTCTCAATGAGAGATCGCGACTTTCCAGCGAGAGGACCACGGCAATCTGCAAAGAAATCTCGAATACCAGGACATCTGTCCATATCGTCCACGTCCTCAAGGAGGATCAACGTACGTAGCACCCATTTTGTCGGCGACGGCTATTGGAAGAGTCGGTTAGTGGTTGTCGGTCGGTGAAGCGAGGTTGAAGAAAGAACAGTCGAGTTTTGAAGAAAATTTCGAGCAGAATTAAGTGGGGCTCCTTCCACATTTTCAAGAAAACCCTACCTAAACGACCCACGACCCACTTTAGGGTTACGGTCGCTCCTGACATTTTGGTCTCGTATCTTGAATACCTTCACTGATCCTCATTCTCATACGCCAAGTGACGAAGTAACCAGCAGTCGCCCATTTTCAAAATGCCTCCCAAGAAGACCGCCACCCGTGCTCCCCAGGAGAACATCTCCCTCGGACCCTCCGTTCGCGATGGTATGCGACCCCTCGATGATAAACGAACATAACAAAAAGAAAACAAGACAATTGAAAGACTAACAAAAATGTTTCAACAGGCGAGCTGGTCTTCGGCGTTGCCCGTATCTTCGCCTCCTTCAACGATACCTTCGTCCACGTCACCGATCTGAGGTTCGTCAGCCCGTGAATTGCGAAAAAGCGCATGGAAAAGACATAATTTTATGGATCATTGAGGCTAACTTGGGTGATTCCAGTGGCCGTGAGACTATCACCCGTGTTACTGGTGGTATGAAGGTCAAGGCCGACCGTGACGAGTCCTCCCCCTACGCTGCCATGTTGGCTGCCCAGGACGTCGCTGCCCGCTGCAAGGAGCTTGGCATTAACGCTCTTCACATCAAGATCCGTGCCACCGGTGGTAAGTTCAATTGAGTGTCTTTGACTATAACATGAATACTAATCAGCACTCAGGTAACGGTACCAAGACCCCCGGTCCCGGTGCCCAGTCCGCTCTCCGTGCCCTTGCCCGTGCTGGCATGAAGATTGGCCGAATTGAGGACGTTACCCCTACTCCTTCCGACTCTACCCGCAGAAAGGGTGGTCGCCGTGGTCGTCGTCTCTGAGCTGCTCGCATATGGGTGGCTTGGATCGGACAGGAGTTTCGCTATCTGGTTTCTCTCTGGCGTTGAGAATCACGAGGAGAACGGCTTTTTCGCCTGGTCTCCAGTCTACACTGCAGAGCTTGGTCAGGTTATGGGTTAGGACGCAGTAGACAGTTGAAAAATTCGCCCGAAGAAGGCCTATGAATCATCCTGCTTGTCAAACTTTTTCCTTGATGTGACTTCATGTAGCTTCACGGTCAACGTTTTACGATGATACGATTTGTTAAAAAGCAATCAAGTGCAATTCTAAGCGATGATGTCTAGTATACGTGCCACATGCAGTCCGAACGTCCGAACTTCTCGCAACACCATGCTGTGTTTTACGTCTGTCTATTTCACGCCGGGCTTTAGTGTCCAGATTCCTCTTCCTGCCCCTCCTGTTTTGTTCAAGACTGCGACCTTGTCCAAGGCTGCTTTGAACTCGTAACTTTGCTTCTTTCCTGGGCAGTAGGGGTTGAAGTGGTCTACCAGCATCTTGCTGGGAACCCGGCCATTGTGACGGTTGATAAAAGCCTTGATCATGGTCACAAAATCTTTGGACTTTAGGTTCTTATCCGTGCCTGGGGTTCCTGAGCGAGAGCTTCTCCCACTTCCTGTGTCCAGCCCTTGTCGATCGGCCAAGTTGCCCATGACACCTGCTGAACTGGGCCCTCCACGACGACGGTTGGCTCCAGGACGACCAGCTTGTCCAACCTCACCAGTCCAGGTGACAGTGCCGATGGGGACTCTTCGAGCCTCGGCACCAGCTTGTCGAAGATGCGCTGCGGCCTGACGTGCCACTTGATTTGCCTCATGTTGAAGTATTGATATGTCCGCCTTTGCCTTTTGGGGGCCGTTGACAATAGCCTCGTGGTCGTATGCGTTGCCCACTGACTTGGCAAAAATACCTTCCAGCATGCGCTTTTCGTCGTTTACAGATTTGTCTTCTCTGAATTCTTCCATGGCAGCGACCAGGCCCATTTGCTTAAGCTCCCTACCCTCCACGTCCTTCTCAGGGTCCGAGCTCTCAACTGTTTGCAAGTTTGGGTTTGCGCCTCCAGTTTCATTGTTGTTGATCAAGTCAACTTCCGCCTTCTTGAAAACTTCACTCCGGTTGGCGCTTGCGTCCTCGCCTGTGTTGAAACTGAAGAGATCGTAGAGATCAGACAGATCATAACTGCTTCGTTGCTTCGGATCCTTCAAAACTTTGTTCGTCATGAATTGCTTGAAAATTTGGCGATGATAGATCTTCTCCTCAATGGTCCCTTCAGTCATAAGCCGGTATATCTTGACTGGCTTCTTCTGGCCTAGTCTCCACGCTCTTTCTCTGGCCTGCAGATCTGTTGAAGGGTTCCAGTCCGGATCAAAGATGATGATTCGATCAGCACCTGTCAGATTTGTTCCCAATCCGCCAGTTCTTGTTGTCATTAAGAACACATGTATGTGCGGAGATTCGTTGAACCTGTCGATCATTGGTTGTCGCTGGTCCACGGGTGTCTCTCCATCCATCCGAACATACGAAATGCCGCATTCGCTAATGCATTTCTCAATGATATTGAGCATTTGCTTGCCTTGTGAGAAGAGGAGCGTTTTATGTCCATTGGGTATCATGACCTTCTGCAGCAGGTCTTTGGTGAGTTGGAGCTTTGCCGACAGCTTTGGGTTACCAAAGTCGTATCCAGCCTTCTTGCCCAGACCCTTATCAAGCAGATCAGGGTGATTGCAAATCTTGCGCAGAATATCTATGCCATAAAGCGATTGTCGTCTTCGGTTGAGAATGGCCGAAACCTCATCTGACTTGATAAAGGTTTCGTACGCCTTACGTTGGCCATCGGTCAACTTGCAGAAAAGGACTTGTTCTGTTTTCTCGGGAAGATCAGCAGCAACATCAATTTTGAGACGCTGAAGCAGATACTCTCCAATAGTCTCTTTCAGAGCCTCTGCGCACTTCTCTGCTGTCATAACCTGCAGGTTGGATGCGTTTGCATATCCACCCTGACGAATCGGGATCTCAAACTGAGCTCTGAAATTGACGAGCGTTCCTAAACGCATAGGATAGATGAAATCAAACAGAGACCACAACTCAGTCAGGTTGTTCTGAACCGGTGTTCCAGAAAGAATAACTCGGTTTGGAGTGTTTAGTTCCTTGCAGGTGACAGTGATCTCAGCATTTGGGTTTCGAATCTTGTGTCCTTCATCCAAAACAGCATAGTCCCATTCTACTGGTAGCAGGGTCTCTGCATATGTCTGGAGACCAGTGTAGGTTGTCACGAGAACATGTCCGCTTTTGACAACCCCATTGACGATTCTGCTGGCAGCCTTTTCAGACTTGGTAGCAAGAGGCTTGAAATGATCCAGATCGTATTCATCTTCGAATTTTGGGTTCATCATACCACTGCCGGAAGCGTGCAAAATGGAGACACGAAGTGGCGGCCACCACCGGTGAAACTCACTTACCCATTGCCGAAGAAGAGTAGCAGGAGCAACAACAATGACCGGTCGGTGAAGTTTCTTGCTGTAGTGAAGAGCGGCAATGAAAGCTATTAGCTGTACCGTCTTCCCCAGGCCCATTTCATCGCCAATGATACCACCCACGTTCTGCTTGTATAGTTCTGCAAGCCATTGCACACCCGTTTTCTGGTAACCGAATAGTGACGGATGAATGTCGCCAGGGAGTTTCAGGCCATCACCAAAATCGTAGTCCGGAAAATCCGGTGCAGGTTTAAACCATTCCTCTTCTTCCTGGTCACTCTCGTTGGCATCGGCGGACGGGTCATCTGTTTGGCGTCGGGCTTTTCTGGCGCGGCTTCGACGTGTCACCCAATCGTTAAGTCTCGCTTTAAAATGAGACTCATTGCCATCATCAATCTTACTAAGATCGATCTGCTCCTGATCGGTAACCTTGGCCTTGGCTTTAGCCTGACGGCGCTGCTCCCTGATGAGGTCGTCTTCATTCCCTTGCTGCCAGACATCGTCATCATGTGATTCAGAACCGGATGCTTCAGGTTCAAAGTCCGCAGATGGACTAGCCTCTTTCTGGGCACGTCTCTTTTTTCTCGGTCTCAGCGAGAATTCACTTTCAGCAATGGTCGGTGTTTCGCGAGAAGGCGCTGCTTCAGACTCAGCCTCGTCGGCAAAGCCTGGCCGTCGAAGCCGTTGGTGAGAAGCAGGTCCTTCGAGTTCTCCTCCTAGCTGCTCTGCTGCTGCCTCTTCTTCTGCGTCCAAGATGGTGTCTGCGAGCTGTCCTTGAATACCTACTGGTCGTGGTCCTCCGATCTTGGCAAATGGTGTGATCTTTCCAGTTCGGATCAGAAAGTCACGATTGCTCTCACCAGGAAGCTTTGCAGATTTCGATTTCTTGGGGTCCTCGATGGGGGTTTCTTCATGGCGTTTGGCTATTCGTGTCTGAAAGTCTGAAATGTCATTACTGATTTGTCGGATTTCTTCATCCAACTTGGCAATCTTCTTTTGGACATTCCGAGACTGGTAAACGTTACTATGGGCGACCCTTTCCAGATTCTTCTTTTCTTTGTCTAGTTGAAGTTGAAGTCGGTGTCTTGTCTCTTGCAACTTTGAGATACGGTTCTGGTCCTTCTTATCCTCGGCTTCGTTCAAGGCAGCGTTGGCTTGAAGCGTGATATCTCGCTCCAGATCATTCTGGTCCCTGACGGCACCGGTCAAATTCCGTAACGCGTCTTCCTCGTTGAGTCCCTCAGTGTTTGGCTGGTCTTCTGGGCCTTTGTCTTGTGAAACGCTCTCTTGGGCCGCAGTTACCATTTGATTAAGAAGGGCTGCCTTGTCAACCTCTTGGTTTTCCGAGCCTGCATCTTCGGCTGCCATGGTTAACGATGTGGTCGTTGAGTCCCTCTTTACAGCGCAGTGTATACTATGCGCCTGGCAAGATCGAGCACAAGAAATTAAGATTGCGCTCGTCTGAATGTGATAGAATCAGAGTTTTAGTGAATTAGAAATAGTGACTCATGGTCACCTTGGTTCGTGGGAGATGAAGCAGAAGAAGTCGAAGTGCCGACGATCTTGAAATCGTGCGTATATGAACGTCAAGCTTCACGAGTGCTTCCTAGAGCTGAAAATTACGTTTGAACTTTGATCAAGTTATTAGAATATTGAGAAATGCAAAGCCACGCTTGAGAAGTTGAAAAAGGGCTAAAGAAATCCCCTTTGTTGGAAGGTAATTAACTGTAATGACGTAGAGGAAGTGAAGATGAAGTCGGATCCAGGCTGAAGGGTAGGTATGCTAGAGAAGGAGTCACACGTGCGCTTATTGGCGCGCACAAGAATCCAGGCACCAAGCGGGTCTCTCAGGGAAAAGAACCACCCTAGACCAAAACGGCGGCAAAAAGATCGAGGACATTTACTAATGTTCCAGTTACACGATAGTACCTACGAAAACTAATAGGTATCAGGGGGAAGATGTGTATTTACTTTTGGTGTATAGCCGATCGGTTGGTCGTCGATATTTTATCTATGATAAAGTTAGCTTCGTACATCTAATGTTGGGCACGGAACATACTTGCTTGTGAGGGTATTTTAATCGATAACTTCGGATGTCTCTTGATCCCCAATAAAACCTAATTCTTCCCCAGATTTTATTTTGCTACAACGCCTACGTATTGTCTCTTTTGACCGCGACCATGCCTATCGACTTAGATCCCTACTGCAAGATAGATGGCTGCGGCCGAATAAAGTGTGACCATTGCCCGTTTTGTCACCAACGAGGTCATAAGGTCGAAGAATGTCTTAAGGCGCCATCCTGCGAATTCTGTGGTTCCAAAGGCCACTCATCCAAAAACTGTCTGGCGAGAAGAGCTAAATACACAAACTCCCCTCAGTTGCAAGGTACCTACCTACCTGTATACATATTCAGCATACAAGCAATTAGCTTGGTTTTATAATGAATGTGCTCTGATCCCAAGTCTACATATACAATGGGGGGTTTCGTACAGTTAAGGTTAGTAGTAAGAGGGTAATCCAAGTTCATAGTGACTGAGCAGGTGCTATTCAATACCTGAACAAAACAAGATGGCTCTTATATGTTGCATAAATGCTCAGTTACGTAGGTATCATAATACTCCTATGATTCTGAAAGAAAGGTCTCGGGGGGGTTAAACTCTCATAGACTAGACTACCAACATACCTATGGAAGTCGTGATGTGATTCTGGTTCGTGTCTCTCATTCTATGGATACACTGTACGTGAGTATCTTGTTCATACCGTATGCACTGTGACGTCTACTCCACCGCCCCAGCATGGAACTCAGATCACCAGCCTCGCGTTCAACGACATCCAAAGTATAATCGAACCATCATATTTTGGCTTCTTCTCTTTTGAAACTCGCCTCACTACTCTGATGGCTTAGTCACGGTGACTTCATCCAATCGACTACCATTCATTGCGAGAATACAAGACCCTTACATTCTCATTGGAAGTACCGGCACAGTCGGCTTTCATATAAACCACTTCATTCAAGCCATATCGTCAACAATGAGCTTTGTTCTGTTAAAGCTACGCCCCGCTTATAAGATAAAGTCTGCACCTCGGAAAGCAAGCGCTTGGCCTATTGCTACTATCAGAATGTATTCCCAAAGGCCCGCCTGGCTAGAAGTATGCTGCAACGATTCAAGACCGACACCAACATTGTTTGCCTGGAATTTGTCGAATCTACCCTCCTACAACGGCGCTGAATATACAACATCCTCAGAATCCGGTGATTCTGAAAAGCGCATATACGTTCTGGGGGTAGGTAACCTCGGCCGCCTTTTTGCATCCTCACTCGCTCAGGCCCCTGATAACCCCCCCATCACTCTAGTTGTGCACAGAAAAGAGCTTCTTGAACAATGGGATGAGGGCCAAGGCATAGAAATCGTACGAAAAAGTGAGACAGAGAGGAACAAAGACTTCGATATCGAGTGGTGGACCGAAAATGAGCCCGATACTGGTCCTATACGAGAAGTTGCCGAGGGTGAGAAACTAAACAATCTCATAATCACGACGAAGGCCTCAGCTGCTTTGCCACAAGTCGATCGTGTTCGAGGATATCTCGATCGAAACAGCACAGTGCTTTTCGTACAAAACGGAATGTCCAAATTATGGCCACCCCATGGATCATCGTACGTTTCTCATCGCTATCATAGCAGTCATGAGCCAAACTACTTGGCTTGTGTCACAACGCATGGCGTCACTTCCCAAGGAACCTTCAAAAGCCTACACGCCTCTCTGGCAGACGTGGTTGTCGGCGCAGTTCTTCCAAATTCCTTATCAATTGACAAGACGACATACCTGATGAAGCAGTTGCTCGAAGCGCCGCACTTGGACGCCAGAGCAGTATCCCGAGGAGAACTGTGGATACTTCAGTTGGAAAAGTTGGTTGTCAACGCTGTAATAAACCCCTTGACAGCCATCCTCAGATGCAAGAACGGTGCTTTATTCGACGAAACCAATGAAGTTCTTACCCAGGTTATTGACAAGCTCTTGAGCGAGGCAAGTCAAGTACTTCAACTTCTGGTGGCTCATGACAGCAGCGCGGAAATCCTTGGAAAACAGGAAAAGCAATTACCGGCAGAGCCAGATGCTACCATTGATATTTCGCCTAAAAGCTTACACGAAAGATTCTCTCACTCCCAACTGAAAAACATGATCTATCAAGTGGGTCACAAGGTCAGGGACAATACAAGCTCCATGCTGCAAGATGTGCGCACCGGCAGATCAACCGAGATCAGGGACTTTAACGGCTGGCTAGTCGAGATGGCAGCTTTTCTAGATCCAGAGTTGGACGTTGCATGCCACGGCAAATTGGTTGAGCTGGTGGAGGCTGGCCGTACCCTAGATGTGGATCAACTCGGAGACTACTTCAGCTGTTCCGGGACGGATACAAGGAACTCATGATAGAGTCACGGGTACCGACCGGTAATTACAGATCTGTGGACTTGCCCTTCGGCGTTGCAGCGCTGTTGATTGTGGTCAGCTCAGATGCCCCGCATTGGATATTTGGATGAGCATGGGTCCAGAGTGTTGTACAGAGACGCGTCTGACAGACCAGGATCAGGATCGGCTGCGGGTCAACGTTAACATATTATACTATACAGTACTGCCATGACAAGAAAACGAGCACCGGATGCTGTATCAACAAGGCCTCATCCGCATTGGGGGATATTTCCTGTTGCATTTGATTGACTCGTCTGGGGGGGTTCGAAAGTGGCGTGTTTTGTTTCGGTTTGTTTGGTCGTGTTTGTTTCTTTCTTGGTCTCGATTGCCAGGGTATCGCTTGACCCAACTCATAACACTCCGTGATATAGGGCAATAAGACAGGTGGTTATCGAGTCGCGCTAGCAGGCTCGACAACTGTTCTGCCAACCAGATGAAACAAACGTTTAAAGCCCATCTCTTCCGTGGGGCAAAGGAGAAACATGCAGGCACCTAACCAAGTCCAGCGTCGCAATGCATCGTCACCAAAAAGGCACCACCATCATCGACCAACCTCTGCTCATCGTTGGCCAATGCTACTCCAAGCCCCAGGCCGTTATAGCCCTAGGACGGGGGAAACCTCTGTTCAGGGTGTGACAAATCCTTGATCAACCTTCCGAAGGGGGTGCCGTGCCCCAACTCTATCACACATCGTCGGTGTAGTAACCGGGACTTGAAGCCAGTTTTAGGCATAGTCTTCTGCAAGTTGGGCAGCATCCTTTGTGAGCGTTATGCAGTACCTACATCAAATCATCGACATCGACCAGCCACAATGCCTCGCTTAGACGCTGCATATCGGAGATTTCTCACGAAAGTGTTTCAACGGTGGTACTCCTTTCTGTTCCCCGGTCCCCTCAACTGCAGCATTGATCTCCAGGCAGTCAAGTCACTTCCACAAGATGCGGCAAAGCTGTTTCTCTTGCACAGCGCATGCAGCTGAGTTGGATCACGAATACAACCCCGAAGTCGGAGCAAGATGCTATCCCAACACAACAGTATAGGTGATGCTCATCTCGTGCCAACCTTTAACTGCCAGAAAACAGGAGACTCCCCTCGACCCCGTGTGACGGTTCCTCGCGTGTCCTCCAACCGCGAGCCTACACACATGCATGCCTTCCCATCTATCCTCCACCACGTCACAATGAGGGAGGCACCATGTCGTTCGCCACATCGCCGACATGCACGCTCGGATAGTCCACTGTTTTCTATAGCCTCAACCTTCAAATCCACAACCGCTATCTTCTAGCGTGACTCGCATGCCATGCAGTGCTATGTATGTAAGAAGATAGCCGCGATACCCAGGTTATACGGGTCTTCTCTCAGGTGAGGCAAACAAGAAACACCGAAACCTTACTACAGTTAAGGACGAGCCTTGCATGCCCTTCTGGGGATGCAGCCGCCGGCAAAGTATGCACCGGATCATGAGATAGCCGGTGGTATGAGTTCGGCTGCGTTCAACCACAGGTGGCATAACAGGGCATCCGAAGAGAGAGGTTTCATCGGCTCCATCCGCTCACTGGTAAGTACTGTATCTTCAGGTTCAGGGATGCATCCTGCCAGTCGGCAACTATGGCGACTGTACCGTTGTATGCACACAGCTACGTGGCAAGTCCCGCTCTCCGCTCGCCTTGCCTTCCGTTACTTTGCCTTGCCTTGCCTTGCCTTGCCTTGCCCTACCTATATCATACCTGATCAGTAGCCACACCTATATATCTTATGGGGAGGAAAATGCGTGGAGTTGGGTGCAAGGATCTAAAGCATAAACCGTTTCGTTTCGTCTAGCTCATCTGTGGGGACACCGGTTCCGGTGAGACAAAGGAGGCAGGGGCTGTGACCCAGATCGGAGGGAACCTTTGTACCTTGGCCGTTATATCTTGTTTCGAGGCTTCAGTTATAGGCTTCACTACGAGGAGACTCGAGGTTATAGGACTCCATTTTGTCGATTTTCTAGTGCCGCTAATTTGGAGTTCAACAGGAGCCCAATGGCGTGATTCTTATGATGATCGAGCAGATCCCTTTCTTGTATGTTCTAGCGCCGTCCTCTTCCAAGTCCGCCTGAATCATGACATTTGTGAAAGTTCTGGACTCTCAGCGACTACTGTTTAATTCTATCCTACTCTGCCAACATGCTCTGTGCTTCCTCTCCGTATCCTTTCCCTATAGCGCCGAGAAACATTAAAATATGTTTCTGTCTCTGCCTTTTGTCCCCATCCACAAAGCCGAAAATACGCTGCGCCAGAAAAGGAAACCTACTCCGCCCATGATCCTGCTTTTGTTCTCATACATATGTTAAGCAATTAAGAGGTTGGATATAATAATAAGATAAGGGTAATAAGTGACAAGAAAATGTGATCAGCCACATATCCCAAGCGATTGGACGGTTTCCCCTGGCCGAAGGATGGGGAATATTAGGTGCATGTAAATAATTCTTTCTCCTTTTCCGGGGTTCCAAGTCTAAAGTTTTTCGTGAATGGACATAGGAGATCATAGACATCGAAACAAAAAATGGAATACAAGATAGATTTTGAGAAAGAGAATGGGGAAGCGAAGTATAATTAATCGTTTTTAAAAAGGGATTTGTGACAAAAGGCCAGTGTCGAAACAGAAAAAAGTGAAACGGCCTGTAAGCACCAAGCAAAAAGAAAACAATACAGGGATAGTAGAGTAGATAAGTCGTGGGTACGTTGTGCCCTACTTGGGCTGGGAGGGGGTTTCAAATCGATATGATAGCTCTGCGAGGTCGACTGTTCCGACGACATTATAGAGTACCTTGATAAAGATTATGTTGAATGAGGACGGCTCAATGTAAGCGAGTGTGTTTGACGTTGGTCGAATGATCGTAAGGAAATGATAAAGCAAAAGCCTCCGATGGGAGAAACTGGTGTTGTGAAGTGTCGTAATTATTATTATGATGGGTCCTCCGCTGTAGTAATTAACTTGTTTTATTATTGAAGCTGATGATGCGTATATAACGGCTCTTCGGAGTCCGCGTTCGACGCTACAGCTGGTGACAATGACTGCGATAGAGCCGCCAGAGTTGCCGGGTCCTCAACCATTAATTGCTCGGCCCGTTCTCGACACGCTGCAGGAGTAAAGCCAGTGCCAACTTTGTTAGCAACGATTCTCCATTTCTCGTTCTCGTAGTCCTGAAGTGCAGTTCGAAGCTTTTGGTCCTGAATAAAGAGTTAGCGAGGTGATCTTGTAATAGGACTAAAGTGATGTTGAACATACCGTCTCATCAGTCCAATTTGTTGTCTTTGCTTTGAGCTTCGTACAATATCGAACCTGCAGTGTCCCCGAAGATCGTCCTGGAAAGAAATCCGCTATTTGCTTCCAGGTCAAGTTCTTGTTCTCCTTGAGTTCTATCAAAAGTTGATCGTCCTCTGGCGTAAACTTCAGTTTTGGTCCTCGAGGTCGAGGAGCTGGTTCAGGCATCCCCATTTGCCCCACAACGCTTGGAGCGCCTCCTAGTCCGTCATCGCGACGCATCATTTTCGAGGGTGGCTCTGAGTCGGGAAGGTGGTGATGGTGATGTATGGGTTGGTGCTGAGATTGTGACACGGCGACAGCTGCTGCATGGGCATATGCAGCTCCCAAAGGTGTCTGCATGCCACTGAGGTCTGAATGCTCCAACTCGCCCATACTTCCAACTGATAGATCGAGGTCACTTGGTCGTGGTCGTTTGGTGCCAGAGCCAGGGACAGAATGTTGAGGGTGATTAGGCGGTGTCGGCGTCGATAGAGTCTGGTACATGGGCGCCATGACTTGGCCTGGGGCTCCAAACTGTGGCGGTCCAAGACGATGATGTCCTAGCTGGGAAGGGTCCATCACCATCTGTGGTGATGGATGTTGCTGGTGCTGTGCCATGGTTGTATGTTGAACATGAGGGTTTCCGTGATGCTGATCGTGGGTGCCATGAATACCAGCAGCCGGGCCTCCAGGATGGTGGATGGAGGCCCTAGGCTGCTGGTGTCGAGGACGCTGGTGAATCGATGTATCATATGCTGACTGGTGATGGTTTTGTCCTGATTGTGAGCCCTGACCTGAATAATCCACGGTATAATCCCCCACTCGATAAGTGCCCGCCAGTGTGCCTCCGACACATGAGGTCCTCCAGAGCGAACCGCTCTGGACGGCCGCTGGGCTCTGAATGGAAAGAATTTGACAAGCTGAAGCCCTTGCGGGCTACGACGGGAAGAAGTGAGAGTTATCTAGTAACGTGCAGAATGTTGTGGATGTGTGCGTCAAGCTAGGCTGCTGGGCTTGTATTGGGCGTCTGAAGTATAAGTCAGTAGCGTTATAAGCTACTAAGCAGCTTGCCACATATGTTGTCTGAATTTTGAATGATTGGTACCGGGCTAGAAGCTTTCCCGTTTCCGTAGTCGAGTGAGACGCTGGTGACTGGCGCTGGAGGGCTGTGTTGGGGGGTGAGCTCGGGTTGGAGTCAAAGTCGTAGCGGTTATGAAAAGTCCAAATGAGCGTGATGAATGTGCGTACAGTTCCGATTTGCTGTCTCTAGAACAAAGCACACGTGAAGGACTTGCAAAAGGTGAAGGATATTATAGTGTCGTCACAACAATCGAGTTATGACTGTTGGTGTGTAAGAGAAATAGTTAAGGCGGTGATGCTTGACTTTGTATGATAGGATAGGTCCCTTTCCAAGATCTCTCTTAGTTCCCGGCCTGGGGTCTGTAAACGTATTTAACACAAGGGCTAGTAACCTGGTAAGCGTTGCTAGTACCAGGGCCAGCCTATATCGTCTGATGACGGAGTAGCTTGAGCAGGGTGGTAGAGGGAGTGGATCACTGGTCTTGCTCTTTTCATGCTGCAGGTTAAAGCACTTGGAGATTTTGCCCAGTCCGGTATGAGAAGCATCCCCGTCCGCCGAGTGCTGGGCTGCGGAGACGACCTATTAACCCAGGCCAGGGTCCGGAGGGTGGTCAATTTGACGATCTTATGCCCATGGTAAGGTCCCCAGGATGCCTGATATAGAAACAAGAGCCACCCCTGGCATACCATCATGACTAGCAAGGATGAATGAGCAATGCAATAACAACGCTTAAAGTCAAGACCACTTATCACGCCCGAATGCAATTTTTAAAAATTAAAGCCTTTGCGCAGAAATCGATTATGTGAATGTGCCTCTACCGTAGAAATAGACGACATGCAAGGACACTGGGCGGCTGTGCTTATTGGGGCACGAGTCAAAGGTGAAACGCGCTTCGCTTGAAGAGCGTGGGACTAAGCCATACTGAGCTGGCCAAGTACAACTGTACACATAGAAACAGAGAGATAAAACAGCCAGTGCCAGGTTTTTTCGCCGCCATTGCAGACAAGAGCCACAGAAGGTGGGTTCCGAGCTGATGGCGTGGCAACAAGGGAGAAAACAGTTCTGGTGCTTGTGCAGGACAGGAGGTGCGATGTGGAGCGGATGGTTATAACACATCCAGGGCCAACTATAGTAAATGGCTCTGCCAGGATCGTACCTATCGACTTGACTAGATCGCAAGAAGAACCATCTCCACAAGCCAGGAACCTCCGTTTGGCGAATCTGGGTGTCGTGACAGGGAGAAGCCCATGATATTGGGAGAGCGTGCGCGCCGGGTAGTCGGGGCTGATCCAGATTTGATCAATGTGAGCACGCACGCCATGACCAAGCTAGATCGACATCCTGGTCAACGGTGGCTGGACTGAACAAGCTCCCGCACTGAACCTGTGCGTGACAGTCAGCTAATCAAGTGCCTAGGACCGGAAGCTGTCTCGCGGCTTAAGGTCGGGGCACACCTGGGTGCGTGAGCAGGGGCCCAATAAGCGGGAGAATTGACCCTGGAACCGATTATCTGGATCTATCAAAGGGGGGATTGGGTTCAGGTCACCAGCCACATGCACATCCATATGAGAATTGGCGACCGAGATGAGCCTGGTGGTGAATCGCTTGGCACGTCAATGGGAGCGGAAAGGAGCTGCTGGTAAAGGTCATGAAGGCCGAAAGGTTGGGAACTCAGACATATGCGTGCATGCTTGCTCGTCTGAGAAACATGGAGCCCTATAGGAAAACTCCTGCATCAGGCCTGACGAACCCGGTTTTGAACCGGACCCGGATAACGAAACTTGAGGGCATCATCAAGGCATGGGCTTTCCATTGCCAGAAGAGCTCTCGCTTGCCGCCAGCGCGTTTGGAACAGCCCTATTGAGTGGTGGTTAGGTTTCTGATCGGAAGCTCCAAGATTGCGCACATCAATGCTCAATGCCATCCCATCTGTTAACCCCCCGGAAGAGTGCATCACGTAGGGTTCCAACGGTTTTGAAGTCGAAACACGCATGATGATGAGGCCAAAAAAGAGCCCTGGGATCCGGAAAGATGGTGTTCCGGTGACAACAGCGCATTGACGCTGTTCTCCTGAGGTGTGACATATCAAGCGAAACGGTTTTGACATTGTCGTCATGAACGATCGTACGTCAATTGATGAGCTAGGGCTCGAATCGAAATCCATGACCCTGGTTTAGGAGTCGATGATGGGCTTCTAGAAGGGCAAACCTTCTAGCGTGTACAGGGCCTCCTTGGCTAGCGCCGGGACCCTAGCTACCGGTGGAGCGGAGGAAGCACACGCCGTGCTGAGTGTGATCACATATGGGCACCAGTGGATGTTAGAAGTCGGAAGGTAACTCGTTAGGGGCATCCGATGATGAACGGGCTGAGTTTTCAGTGGTAACAGCTCAATATGATTAGAGTCTTGAAGTGAAGAGGTGCTGATTCTGCATCTAGGGGCTGATGCAAATAGAAACTGGTGGCTTGGCTGAGGTGAGGAGGGGAAAGCAGGGGAAATTGACCGACAATATGTGAACTGTCCGGTTTGAGAGATAAGGAAAGAGCGGTATGCGAATGCTGAATATCGGAATGGAAAGAAGGAGTAACGTTGGTTCTTGCCAACTGCCGAATAGGTTCAACGAGGTAGGCGCTAGGCTCATTCGTTTAACGTTTAGAGCGAGGCCAGCAGGCGACAACGTAGTAACTACGACCAAGGCGACCGACTTACCGTTAAGAATGCAACAGTATCGTTTCCCCACGATCACAGCAACCTAATCTACCAAGAACAGCTCTACTAAACAAAGCCACCTACCTATAGTACACGTTGATATCAATTAATCAATTCTATCAATACTTCAACCGAGTTAAACTAGATCGTAGATCCACGATTAGACCACGGTATATAGTCTCTGATAAATTGAAATGACATTGGCGAACCTCGAACCATACTTGAAACACTAAGATTGACAGGCTGATATAGACAAGGCATTGGGGATATAGTATAGCGTTGAATTTGACACGCTCCAAGAGTTCGAGAGCTTTGATACAATTGCAATTCTCGGATAATGGGCCATGGTGTTTCAATCTACAGATTCTATCGCGTTCTCGATTTACAGGCAGTCATCCGGAAGCAAGAAGGATAAGTTCCGGCAACTCATGGTTTGACCTTGGAGCGTCCCCGTCTTGCCCACTAATAATAAAGATACCGTGCTGCATGGGATACCCTAAACGCCGACGGCAATCCATAGAAATGATCACCAATCGTTTATCCAGGGCCTTTCACCCGACTGACTAAGGGATTACTGTACTGCACTACATCCGGAGCCGTAGCCTAAGCTCATGCTATTGCATTGTCGAGCAATCATTACTCAATGGCTCAACGGCTCGGAAGCTAAAAAGGCGCCTTGTGCATGGGGTGGACTGGGCTAGGGCCAGCATTGAGGTACGCGTTACTAGAGTGAAATAGGCATCAGGATACAGAATTGGCCGCCGAGATCATAAGAGATAAGAGAATTTAGTTATCTTATACCAGTTTAGACTAACATTTAGGCTACTTCATTTCGGCGTTCTAAGCCTTAGGAGGAGAGAGGACGATTTTCTTGCTACCCATCAGTCTACAAAGATAGTAGTAACTTGGTAGGCTAGGTAGGTACCTCCCACGCCTGCAATTCCCAAAATGGAATTTATATGATAAGGCACCTTGATCCAATTCTGGGGAGGGATCGTCCATCTTGCCGGACAGACACAGACAGACACAGACACAGACAAGCTAGACAGGCCAGGCCATTTTGACGCCATCTCTGGAGCCTGGCTTACCTGGTTAGGTAGGGAAGAAGAAAAAGGAATGGATACATCCATATTTTACGCAGGTACGGAAACGCACACCTGCGTTAGATATGCGGGTCACTCACCGTCAGGGTATGGGGAACACGAATGGATTCCATGACATGGGTACTGGTCCTTGTGGATAAGAATAGAAATCGACGTCAGCAACCTGTGCCCTGTCCTGTCGCCTGTCCCTCTGCCCTGGACTGATGCCGTCGTTGTATCCGTAGATCTTAACAACCCAACCCTAGCCCCTGAAGAATGGACGTCAACAACCAAAAATACATATGTCATATTCGTACCTGATCAACATCAAATTGCATTTGCCCCCACTCTATTCATAGCTGAGAAGAAGATCTTCAAGACCTAGGATCTTCTTAATGTAAATCTTCCAATGGTTGTAACCTCTAAGTCAGCTGCTTGAACACTCGGAGGTACTTGCTTTTCGGTACATAGCCAATATATTCGTGACATAACAAATCTTACAAAGATTCTCCAGAGCTTCTACGCCGCACACTAAAAGTCTTGATAGCTAACTATTCTGCTCTTCTTCTCTGCCTGCGCATGAATGCATAAACTACCAATTTCAATATCCCCCACGCAGGTGACAGCTCACGGCGCGTTTCCACGCCCTCGGTGAAGCCGCTAATAATTCTTCCTTTTTTCCTTTTCAGTGGCTGCGTAGGTGCCTGTGGTCAGCGCATCCCCGGCCCACTGCACTGCAGTACAGGGCCCCCCTCAAGCCCCTGCGCCGCCCTGTCTAAACCCAATTCTCCCATTTACAGTTTTGCATCTCCATATCCCATCTCCCTTCTTCCCAATGAGATGGTCCAACGTCCGGTTCCGTTGCCGACGTGGGTCATCCATGCAAACCCTGGTCGTCTTTCCGCCATCCGCTTTTGGCGAGACTGTCTCTTTTTCAACTTCAATTTGATGTAAAACTTGATCGGTTTGATCAAGTCAGAGCCGAACCTGGGACGAAATAGAAGACGAAGACGAGACAATACAGCAAATACGAAACGAGCATGAAATAACAGTTGATTCGCGAGAGCTTAGACTATAGGCACGTAGCTTGGGATGGCGAAAATAAATGGCTTAATATTTGCATAAAGTACTCAAATTATTTCGTCTCTTAGCCTCTCAATCTGCCATCTATGACTTTTGCATTCAGCTGATCAATCAGAGCATCAACAAATCACCACATCAGGAAACCACTCCGTAACTAGTTATCAATTATTCCGGGATTTCGCTATAACAAACTCATTCTTCTCATATTTTGCCGTAACTATTTTACAGCTGCATAGTAAATACATCCGATTTACCGGGAAACTAAACGATTATAAAAAAATGCTTTAATAAAACAACGCCATTTTACCCACTTCTTAAGCAAAGTTATCCGATCGATCCACCCAAATATCCTCCAGTTCTGCAAAGCTGTGGAAATGCACAGGCCGGTGCTGATCACTGTAGAATGGTAGCGGCGTATCCAGCTTAACATGGACCGGCTTCTTTTCCATGCCATTGAACGCGTTACCCATGAAGCTGTAGTTCCACTTGCCATCATCCGGCACCAGGAAGAATCCTCTGAACCGTGGGCTGAGCAGCAGCTTGCGCTTCTCGCCCATTGTCGTAGCGAAGCCCTGCGGCTGGTCGCTTTGCGTATCCTTGTTCTCAGCCCCCCACTTGTAGCCAGCTGGTGTAAGTCCCCAAGCTGACAGAGACACGCTGCCCGGTGTGAATGCGACCGAGACCGTCACGGTGTTCGTCTTGTCCCACTCATTATGGGTATCGAGAAGTTTGGAGTGCTCAGTGACATCCATAGCAGACATGTAAGGCAACTCGCTACCAGAGACAGTATGAATAACTCCGAGAGGCTCCATGCCCTCGAGGAACTCGCTCTGAGGGAGCTGCTGTGGCAGTTGGACATTGCGTAGTCCACCAACCTGCGGGATCATGACGATACACTTGATTTCCTTCACCTGATCGTTGTCGGGCGCTGAAGAGCCGTACAAGTAACCAGCCACCTGCACTCTGAGATCTGCAATGGTGATGAAGCGCTTCAAAATGTTGTTGGGCATGACATAGGTAATATCGTCAAGATCATTGTCGACAGACGAGACGTAGATGTTCTTCGCTCGTGTGCGCAAGTTGGATGTAGCAATGGCCCGCGTTCGCCACTCGGTCTTGGAAGCGAAGGTTTGCTGTTCAAACTGCGACGTAGTGGTCACAATAATCTCCTCTCCGTGAACATTCTGAGTCTTGGTTGTGACAGCCGTCAACTGCGCCTGTTCCTGCTGCTGTTTCTCGATCTCGGCAGCCTGTTGTCGTTGCATGGAAGGTGCTGAAATCTCCATACCCAAGATAATGTCTCGCACCTCACTGGTTGTCAGACCCGAAACGTTGACATTGTTCTTCTTTCCGTAATCATTCAGGATAAGATCTCGAAGTTGCGTTTCAACCTTGATCCACTCCTCGTCCGGCAGTGATGGCCAGATATGATGTTCTTGTGTGATAACGGTCTTGTCAGGACGGAGGATGAGCTTCGTCTTGTCCGGGTTGACGTGGAGTGCACGCAGGATAAGAACAAGACGAGAGAAGGCGGTGTATGAAGAAATGCTCTTCAACCACTCATCGTACAAGTTGAAAAGCACCATCTGAGGTGCGGTAGAACGAAGGATCAGGTCACCGAGCTTCTCAATCTTCATAGCTGCCTGGAAAGGAAGCTGGAGCTCAGATGCTCTGATGGAAATGTTGGGGAAGTCAAGCAAGTGGACTTCAAGGGGATCTAGGAGACCCTTTCTTGTCACAATCAGTTGCTTGGGCTGCTCTTCCACGGGCAACGAGCGGATGAGAGCAGCAACTTCTTCAGCAGTCTTCCATTTGGCGAGTTGACCGAGACGCTTTTGTCCTGCCCAAACACTAGTGTGGATGACCTTAAGGAACAGCTGGCCAGTTCGCGGGTTAAAGATGAAGATAGCACCATTGATGGGCTTGGTCGTCAAGTTACCCTCGAACGTCTTGTGGATAGTAACACGGTAGACATTGGTATCGTCAATGAACAACTGTGTCTGGTTGCTGAATAGCTCGGAGTAGTTCTGGGAGTTCAAGAATTCTTGGTTGCTCTCGGACGCATAAAGCTGAAGACCCTTTCGAATACGCTCACGCAGGACATACAGAGCAGGGTTGGCCTTCATAATCTTGGCCATTGCCTGCTGGACAAGAACCTTCAAGCCAGGGAAGTACATGCCGTAGGCGGAGTACAAGTTGTAGGCAAGATCGATTCCAACCATGAGACCAGTGGCAGAGGGGTAGATACTGGCACTGTCAGTAGTGTAGTCAAGGTACTTGGCACGCGTGTATCGTTCAATGTCATGAGAGTCGTAATCGCCATATCGGAGCTGAACGTCGATCCAGAATTTGTTGGTGGTTGTCTGCTCAATCACGTCCTTGGTGTCGTAGAGCAGAGATGGTCGGGTAACATTCCACTTGTGATTAGAGAAAAGAAGAATATCGGCGCAAGAACTGTTCATCTTGTAAGACTTTCGAGGATGGATTGTCTCCTTCTGGACAGTTTCAATACCCAAAGATTCCAGTTCCTGATCGAACACCTGACAAAGATCCATGACGACGGACTCGTGGATCTTTTGCCACAAATGTGCTCGGAAGATCTGAATTAAAGAAATTTTGAGGGTAGGAATCTTTCCGTGCAGGAAAATGCCTGTCAAATCAAGCTGGACCTGGAAACCGACGTAGACGTTGGCTCTGTTAATGGTGGGTGACCACCAGAGAGTAAAGCGGCGGTTGGGAATTTGGTTCAAACCCGAACGTTGAGCGTTGGTCAACTTCTTGAATTTCATGCTTTCTGTATCAGATATTAGTATTGTAAGACATTGTGAACGATAAAATAGAGCCCTTACCTTCGAAGCCACTCGCCTTCTCCCAGAAGAGGCCTTCCCAGGATGGAAATCCTGTTGCTTTGAAGAGGGTGTGTTCAAGAATGGTCTCAACACCACCCAACGCTTGGATGACATCGGTTCGGTACGCGTTCAGGTTCCACAATTTTCCGTCATGACGCTGACTAGTCCACCAGAAAGGATTGTTCTTCATCAATTGATAGATCTTGAATTCAGCTCGTGCTCGGAAACCTTTGTCGAAGCTCAGGGTGCTTCGGTCCTTTTGGAACAGGGTATTGATTCGAGGAAGACCGCGGTCCCAACTGTCCTCAAGATCCTCAAGAGTGAGACGACGATTTTGTTGATTGGCTTCAAGTCGTTTCTGAGAATACTCAGTCCAGACGCGCTGAGAATCAATGAACTCAGCCTCCCAGGGGATGATATATCGGAAAATATTCGGGATGAGAGTCTCCTCATCGTGGGTCATTCCAGCCCTGTAATGAGTGACACCGGTATCGGTTTGCTTCGACCAGCGCTTGTCACTGGCAGGAATCAGAATGTGAGAACCAGAAATCATACCAAGACCTCCCAGTTCCTTAGGGGTATAGAAGACAGCAGGAGGGAAACGAGAAGGCATCTTGGAGTTCAGGCCAATCTTGACTCGGGTCTGGATCTTGGTCTCACACTTGACAATAGTATCAAGCAGGTCGACTGTGGAAACAGCAGCTTCACGGTAGTAGGTGAAGAGGGCGATCAACGCAGTGTTCCACTTGTTCGCAATCTTGGTGAATGTTGTGGAACCTGACGACATAAGAATCTGTCGAATGCGGTTGTTGAACTTCGCAATGTCCTCCTCGGTGACTTGCAGGAAAGCGTGGGCTGTCTTCTCCTTGGTAGTGTTGTCAACAAGAGACCAAACGCTGTCTTTGACAGGGAACTCCTCGTTTTGGTTTCGAATCTTAGGGAGGATGCGAACCTCGAAACCGCACATAGAAAACAACAAGTTAGGGTTGTCGCGACTGTAGACACTAACGAAACTGTCATCCCATTCGATCGTTGTGACGGATCGGGGAAGTCGATTCTTCAAGTCCCAGAAAACAGCGCGTCCAAGGTTAACATCATGTCGCATCAAACGCATGCGAGAATCTCTGGGCCAGCATTTCTTGCTCTTATATCCGATAACATTCTCAAAGTTGGGATCGGGTTGCTCAGTAAGGAATCGTTGGATAAGATCTCTAGATTCTTCGGCAGTAAATCGAAGCAGAATCCAAATCTTGTCAATGTAACGTGTGTAAAGTCGGATGGGGTGACTTGACTCAGTCTCACGATCACGGAACTGCAAAAAGTCGTTGGGGCTCTGAGGAGGACCAGCAATCTCACTTGCTCGCTGAGGTCCAAGAAGAAGAAGGTCCAAGACCAGACCGTAAAATTGGAACACAAATGCCGAGAATTGGAGACCACGGATCATACCATAACTGTTGACATGGTTCATGTCCTTGTAGGTAAGTTGAACGTTGTTCTTGGCTGTAATGTAATCCGCCAAGTTGTGGTCCATAATCAACCTAAGGAGGGAGTTTAGAAGTGTAAGCTCCATCTTCTCATACACCTTAGATAGCTCTGTTTCAATCATGACATTGCATTCGCCGTTTTCAGTTTGCCAGACACCATCAAGGTTGTTGATACCTTGAGCCCACTTGTAGACGAGAAGGGGTGGGACTTCGGAGTCTGAAGGCTTGATCCAGGCAGGGAAAAGATGTCGCTGGTCTGCTTGATACCACAGGTACTGGTCCAGATAAGCATCGCTAATCTTCTCTATAGGCTGAATGTCATAGACAGGGTTGATCGTGCTGTAGTTGTCGTTCATATCAATGTTGACTTCCTTGAAAGCTCGTTGTGTGAGCAGGCCACGTTTGATACGTTCCAGTGCGGTACCAGGACTATCATACGCCTCTTCAATCAAAGCTAGCTCTTCTCTTTGGCTCTGGTTGAGGCGGCCCTTGACCGAGTAAGCTTCCCTCAGACGTTCAAGGGCTAGAATGAGGATTTTGGTGTCGTGCTTGTAGGAAACACTGGGGAAAGGAATAGGTGAGAACTTGCGGGACTCGAGCCAGTGCACAGTGGTAGTGTAAATGGCAACGGCTTCCTCTGAAGAAACATATGGACCATCCTTCATGTGGTTGTGCTGACGTTCCTGCTCAGCCTTGAGCCAAAGTCGTGTCAGACGACCAACGTTCTTCTTCGCGATGGTCTTGTCGACAGTGGCTCCTCGTCGAATACGCTCACGGTTATAGTGGGCGACTGAAATCCACCAATCTGCCTTAGACTTGACATAACGGAGAATAATGTTCTCAATAGGTGCAGGCAGGCCAGGTACCTTCCAAGGAATGTTGCTCTTCCAGCATCTCCAGGCCTCAGATAGATGCTGAAGAACGGTGTTGACCTTGTTCTGCTTGATACCCTCGGGCATCATGTCCATGAGATCAGCCATGACAGATGCTCGAAGTTCCAAATCGAAGTGGGATTCCACACGCTGTTTGGTAACGGTCTTTGCAACACCCTTACTGTGTCTACCTTCAAACTGACGAGACAGCAGGTTTCCAAGCCATCTCTCAAGCAGAGGAATGATACCTCGCATGAAGAAAAGCCAGACTCTCCAGGCGGGCGCCCAGAAACCGCAACCTGGGCCCTTGCCGACAGGACCAGAGTTGAATCGGTAGTAGATCAAATGCTTCAAGTCCTTGCAAGTTCGGATTTGGTGCATCAACTTATACTTGTATCGGTACATGCCCGTTAGCTGACCAACGTGGTTGAATGCGTACAGAATACCATCAGCTAGCTGGAAGGCATCAATGTTACCCAGTCTGTACTGAACCTGAGCATCAACAATAAGTTTTGTCAATCTCAAAATCTCACGCATCAAGTGGAAAGCGTTTCCGAAACGAGACTTCTTGCGCTCCTTGGTGGTCAAGGTCTTGACGGGCTTCAAATTAAAGTTGTAATCCAGGTGAAGATAAGTCAAGTTCTTGCGGTGGATGAGGAGGTTAAGCATGTTGAAACCCTGGCGACAGACCTGCAGACCAGCCTCGACCCAGTCGATGGTAGTCTGCTGAAAGAACTTGGTCTGCTTGAGAGATCGCAACAAGTTCTGCTTGTTCTGTGCCTTGGGCTTCTTCTTGTGAAGCTCGTTGAGAACAAAGTTCTTGAGAAGCTTCTGATACGACACTCGGACCTTGACAGGAGGTCGATCAGAGGGGGGATGCTCGAGGTACCACTGTTTTACGAGCGGTACGTCTTGTGCTCGAACCATGCGTCCGGATCGCCTGTCGAAGGGGTACGGCGCCCACCAAAGGTCAACGGCGGATGATGTGTCCTCATTCTCGATATCCTCATCGGCAAGGAATGGCTCAGCTCCGGCAGGCAGTTCGAAAGCGTCCTCTTCAGGCTCTTCGATATTGCCGGCACCAAATATTTCATCCTCGTGAGAAACTTCAACATTCTTGGGTGCGACAGTTCGTGAGGATATGGGGTTGATACGGCGATCGAAATGGAATGTCGGCAGATCAGGATCATCTGCTCGGTTGAAGACAACTTGAGGATGAGAGTGCCATGATAGGTGAACACTTCTCGGCAGCGAATTATAAAGGTACGGGTAAGCAACTCGGAACTCGGTTCGGATGGGGTTTCGGAAGATGATGCGGTCGATGGCATTGAACTCGCCAAAATCCTCGTCGTTAGGGTCGATGTCCTTATACAGCGGTTCAAAGCGAGGACCACCTGGAAGGGCGACATTGAGAGCCTTGGCTGATAACAAACTCTTAAGGTCAAAAAGATAGAAGTAGTTCTTGTCGACAACATCAGATACAAGAGGACGGCTCAGACGGAACAGAGTCGCCATCTGAGGGAGTGTCATGTTCCATGACTTGTAGCTTGGCCCATTCACGTGCGGTGTATCAAGAAGGGGTCTGTGGTCGTAAAACCATTCGTACACAGCTTCATCATCCTCTTCATCAAGTTCCATCTGAATTGGTTCGAGAGGCTCAACATCCTCCAAATTCTCGGCCCACGACAGTGGAGGCTCCTCGTCATCAAAGGGCGGAAATCGCATACGCTTGAATAGTCGTCTGTCGGCTTTCTCCTTTCGCATAAATGTCCACATCATGGCCCATTGCGCGAAGAAAACAGGTTCAATAACTCGAGGAATCTCGTTGACAAGAGTCAGGCATCCGTTGACATGGTAGAGCACCTTGACCTCACGAGCCGACTCCCACGGCATGGGCATGTTTTCGAGGAGCTTCAACACCGCATGTGGCATGAATTTGAGGGCTCCGAGATAACTTCGCTTATCATTCGTATATTTCTTCTGCGAAACATCACCAATATCCTTGACAATCTTCCGGAGATGCTCAGGCGGCATGTCGGCCTTTTGTGTCTGCACAAACCCTCCCTTGCGCTTCTCGCCGAAGCGATTGCGCTGAGATCTAATCCATTCCTTCTTCTTCTGTGCAAACTTCGCAACCTGAGGATCGGTAGGAGGTCGATATCCCGGTGGCGGCGGCGCTGGCGTAGAAGGAGGAGGAGGGAGCGATGAAGATGGAGGAGGAGGAGGCGGTGGTCCCCAGCCTGGGGGTGGTGGTGGTGGGAGCTGCGACATGATTGTTTTTTGATGCGCTTGAAATTAAAAAGATCGTGAAGTCGCCGCTATTAAGGCTTCACGCCGTCGCGCGTGTATGGGCGCGCTTCCTGTTGCAACGCGCTATAAGTATTAATTAGGTAAAATAATGATTCGTCCCGTTGCAGTTGGCAGTTGATAAAACGATTGTCCGTCACGCAGATTTTGCGCACGACGACCAGGGGTTGATGGTAGGGGAGCTCTTGAGAAAGTCGCCTTCCGTCGTCACGACAAATTCTGGGAAGACGCGCTAGTGGGTCCATTCACGTGATACGATAAAGCTGGGGCATTTCGGTGTAAGTCACTTAACTGATGGCACTCTAAGAGAGAAGATATACTCTATTGCGTTTAAATAAATTTATGCTAGATAACTTTAGTTAGGTTGGGAATTTGGTTTACATGCTCCTCCTACCTGTACTTATATGATGGAGATCGCAGAAATACTCGGACACATCCCTCAAGCACTCATTATATCTGCGTACCCGATTAATACAGACATAAAACAAATTCACTAGTTACATACAATAGACTGAATACATAATTACCATGTGCTAGCTACCACCGGCGGTCTGTCGAGGTGGCGTGCGCTATTCAACTCTATGGGTGTTCAAATTACTAGGTACCTACCTATTGAATAAATTCGTATCTTGTGGTATATACTTTAGTAGGTACTTACCATGTTTCGACTACCTGCCTGCCTAGGTGGGTACCTAGGTGCGCTGTCGTTCTACCTATCGGAAGCAAAAGAGACATCAGGTTCGAAAAACGACACTCAAAAAACTCACTGAATCCATAAGACATGTATAAGAACCTCAGTAGTTACCCACCTGGGTAGTCATTGGTGATAGGTAGACTCCTGTATTTGTGGTTTTCGTATCAGTTCTGGTACAGGGTAGTGAGGTTGAGAGGGACGGAACATCATAACCAATCAGAGCTGATACAATCAGAATATCACCTTAGTCAGCTTTGAAGCTTCAATCCGTCGTTAAGGTCAACCATCATTCAAACCGACCATCACGACGGCCAATTCGTCACGCAAAGCATATAGCAGGACACCAGTTGCCATCAATAAAAATGGCGCACCTCAGTAGGTCAAGCAAGATGGTACAATATCGAACTCTGCTAACCGCTGTTCCACAGACGTCAAGCCGGACCCGGCCTACCTCAAATATGCCGGTGCGTGACTTCTCCTCGACCTCGAAATAGATCGTCCTCGAACCGAACCAACTCTAACAATATGAATAGCTATGATGAAGACGCGCCATCACTATTTCCGATGGACGCCCCGAACCGCTAAGATCACCTTCATCTACGTTGGTGTGATCCCCGCCATCATGGGCTACATTGCCTACAAGACCGACGTAAGTTTGGCAGCAGCAGCCGCGACGACAATCGGAATGCTGACATTTGAAGGGTCTCTGGGACTTCCGAGCGAAGCGAAAGGGTGACCTCGTTTACGAGAAATAAATCGATCGAGAGTCAGAGTTTTGGGGATGTGTACATTTAAGCGTCATACCCTGGGATAGAGCCCATGGTATAGATTCAATTGATTCGAGGTCAAACATGAAAAGTCTGGCGCAGAGACCGTGAATATATAACAGAAGAACGAATCATGGGTATAATTGGGCGTGTCGTCGTGAAGATGAGCGCTGCATGTCTCTTCTATCACCTTCCTTTGCCTGTCAATCGTCCGCCAGGGGTATTGGGCAAACTTTCGCCTCTTCTCCACTCACCCATAGGAAAATCACCCCCAACTTCTTCTCTCCAACCGCTTCGACTTCCCTTAAAACCTCCGCGACCGAGACTATCTTTCCTTCTCTCGTGCCCACTCGAAGTCTGCTCCCTTCGCACACATGAGGTGGGTGCAACTGAGCCATCTGGAAGCGGTGGCAATATCGCACAAGTGATGTAATCACCGACTACGAACCGCGCACTGCTGAGTGTTTTGTGTTTGTCGTCAGTGTCTTTCGCTATTGCGTCCCGGGACGTGTTCTCTAATGTATTTGACCCGGAGTCACCACCTATTACAACACTGCCGAGATCCTTGACCCCAAAACGAGGAGGTGAGTTTGCGACGGCTGCAGTGTTGCGAAGATCCGGAAACACTAGTTGAAAGACCAGACGGCATCCTGCTGAAGGTGACGGGAACGCCGAAGGCTTAGTAGCGGCAAGATCCAATGCCAATTCTTTCAAGGTACAATCCGACCACGTATACACATATATATGTGGAGGGAGACTTTGCGACTCAAACTCGTCTGGCCTAGTAAAAAGATATAAGTGAATGCCCGTCAAAGTATTGTCAGACGGAGGTGTAGGTATGTACCTGTAGAGAGTTCCTGTACGATAGAAGAGCTGTAGCAGGAAGGGTGTCGTATCTTCGCGTGACGCTTTTGGTGAAGGAGATGCCATTTTGAACATCAATTTAGGTATTGGAAAATAGTATCATTCAATGAGATAGTGCATTGAAGAGAGATCTGGCCGCCAAAGTTGAAGTGATGAGAGAGGCATTCATTGTAGGTTGAATACCTATATCTCGGTTAGCCGATATCGCTATATCCGGAATACAGTTAACAATTTGAAGTCGGACGAGGTTCAGTTTGCGACAACTCTACAATCATCGACCAACCTCATCAAATCGAATTACAAGGAAGCAATAAAGAAAGAAATAGAAACACTGGTCAATCTGTATCTTCGAAACGAAACGAATAAGCCGCTGGGACATCGCTCATCTCCATCATGGATTTCGCAGCACTCATGAACAAGGAGCTCTCCAAGAGCAAGAAAGGCTCCGGAAGCGACGAAAAGAAATACCTTAAACGCTCAGAGATCGAAGCGCAAAGAAAAGAAGCCTATCTTGCCGAACAAAAAACCCTCCAGGCCGAGCGCGAAGCCAAAGCCGCCGCAAAACGGAAACGTGAAGAAGACGCGGCCGTTGAGAATGCTGCGCGCGAGGAGAAACGCCGCAAGCTCGCAGAAGATATGAGAAAGAGACGTGAAGAACAAGAAGCCGAAGAAGAACGCGCTCGTAGAAAACGCCTTGGTCTTCCAGAATTGGTAAAGGCAAAGAGCGAAGACACCGAGGAAGGTGTTCACGCAAGCGAGGATGTTCCCGAAGAAGAGCTGATTCAAAAGTTGAGGGCTCTCGGCGAGCCAGTGGTTTTATTTGGAGAGAGTCACGCTGCGCGAGTGAGACGATACCGCAGGTTGACGACCGTGATCACCAAGGGTCCGATCCCGACAACGTTGCAGCTCGTGGATGAAAAGGACATGAAAGTCGATACCGAGCTACCAAAGGATAAGGAAGGCAGGAAATGGCTGTTCCGACAACTGGCGAGCTACTTCACTATGGTTCTTACGGAGTATGAGCGGGCAATGGAAGCAGAGAAGCGCGATACGAGTGCTAGCAAAACAGCATATAACGCAATGGTGCAGACACGAGAGAACATGAAGCCGGTATGTTGAAATATCCATTCTTCTACCACAAGGTCAAACTAACATTTGTTTAGCTGTTTCGCAAATTCGAACAGGGAGAACTTGATGATGACATACTCAAGCCCGTCTTAGAGATTGTCCATGCTCTTCAAGAACGCCGCTACGTGGATGCGAATGACGGGTACCTACGACTCAGTATCGGCAAGGCGGCATGGCCTATTGGTGTTACAATGGTTGGTATCCACGAGCGTAGTGCTCGTGAGAAGCTACACGATGGTGAGAAGGGTCATGTCATGGGTGATGAGGTTACGCGCAAATACCTGCAGAGCATCAAACGCTGCCTCACCTTCGCACAAGTGCGCTGGCCACCTACTGACTTACGGCAGTTGATGGGTTGAAGGAAATTATTGATGAATTGAGACGATTAGTCAGAAGCGAGAAGAGGTTTAACAATGATACCCCCTCAAATATACGAACAACCATGCATTAAGTCATTGTGTGAAAACTGTTTGTTTCCCTTGAACGTGTATGTTCCTGGACACCCGATCTAATCCACCACACCATACTCCCGCGCCCTTGCGGATAGTCAAAATCAGGAAACGTTAACGCCTAGGCCGTAATGCGATATGCCGTTCATTTGTTCGTAAACTCGCCGAGTCCTTGATGGCCTCGCACTTTTAGCGGATGAAGCCTTTCTAAGCTGCCTCAACTCTGCCTGGCTGACCGGGTGCTCTGGCATCATCATACCACTGCTCGTCGATTCCACGACCAACAGGACCTGAATGTGGCTGCCTCTTGCCGACAACCTCCAGACCAGCACCGACAATATTCATGCGGCGAAGCCTGTCCTTAGCCTCTTGCTCGTACTGGCGAGAGACGTCAAGGGCCTGCTTTTGCATTTGAAGCCGTGGGTTAGGTTGGACAGCGATAAGAAGCTGCAAAGGGTCAGCGTATACGTGGATGAGAAGCAATGGTACTCACTTGGTTCTTTGCATCCAGGCGGGCCTTGAGAGTTCCCGTACGAATCATGGATACGAGCTCGGTTTCTACTGACTCTCCTTCTGATGCAAATGCCATGTTAAGGCTCTCAAGGGTGACGCATGAGAAAGGAATGAAATACTGAACGATACATTTGTTCCGAATCAGTGAGTAAAGCGCAGAGACATGACGTTGCAGGTAGATATCCAGCAAGTAATCATTCCGAACGGATTCAAGGATGGCTAGGCAGTTTGAATACCGCCCATTAACAAATAGACTAATCGCCTTGCGAATGTGCGACTCATTCTCCAGGAATGAACGAAAGGATTGGTTCTCCAGCACTCGAGTCTGTAGTTCCTTTCTTTCCATAGTCGCCAAAGCAAGCAACCCTCCGTATACCGCGATATCGTTCGGACTGGCGATATGATTGTATTGCGCTGAGGGTAGGGTGAAGTCAACTTGCAGAAAGTTTTTGGCTGCGTCTTGGTAGTGCTTCAATCCGAGGAGTGCGATGCCGGATACAAGTTTCGTATAAGGTTGGTACGTTCGTTCCTCGTCGCCGCTCTGAACGCCGGTGATCTTCCCAAGGTTATTGAGAACCATAGTCCAGTCTCGTCTGGCGATGTAGACATTGACCAGATGTATACCGCAGTCAATAATGTGCTTGGTGGTTGTGACATCCTGTCGCATGCGGTTGTATGCTTCTGCCGCTGCCTCTAGGTTTCCGGTTTTCTCGAAGTGCTGACCCAAATCCTCGTTGCCCATCTAGAATCATGTCAGAGCTTTGAGACTTCATACCGTAGGATTTGCACGCACCCTGATGCTTTCCTTGATCAAGTTATGACGGTATTGCTTGAGTTGGGATTCGAGACGTGCGGTCTCGGCTTTGTTCTGATGTTCGACTCGATCAATCCATGCCTGATCTCTCTCGGCCTCGTGTTCTTGGGGGGCTACATGACGGAAGCAACCCCAAGCCTCGATATACTGGCTCAAATCTGAGCCTGCCTTGGCCTCAGCTATGGCGAGCTTGAGTGCATCAACGCATAGTGGAACCGATGACTTTCCAATTTGTAAGAGACGATCGATTCTTGTTCGACCTAGACGGGTTTAGCATGCATACTGGTATGGCATCGGTACGAGTAGCGACGGACCGGTATAGTTCGAGATGTAGAGGTCGAGGTCAAGTTTAGGCTGTTCTAAAACACGAAGGTTAGCACAGCCTTCTCATGAGTGCGCCTGAATGATGGTTCACGACTGATGACACTCGCGGAATGTACCTTGAACAACAATGCCACCAATACTAGCTTGCTGGCTGAAGAAGGTCGAGAGGAAGTTTGAAGTAGACATTGCGGTAATGAGGCTTGTCTATCGAGGATAAAGCACGCCTCTGAAACAATTGGGGGTGCAGAGAGCTGTAACTTGACGTGTGTTTTGGTGGATTGTCATGAGTAGCTACCTTCAGCTAGGCTCCAGTGAGTGGGGTGGAGGATAGGTAGGTAAGTAAAGGTGGGGGATCCATATCGCAATGATCTCCGGACCAAATGTGGGGTTCGAAGTCGCTTACCCTACATGATGCCAGGTCTCGGTGAGGCAAGGTGAGTGAGAGCCGACCTTGAGGGATGAGCGTTATCTTCAGTATCACTTGTTGGTCGGCAATTCTTCTTTCTTGATATGCAATTCGCCATGACACATCTTGCAGGTCTAGCCTTGGGCTTGAGTCAGGTCATATGGGATGATGGCCCAAGGAGACTGTACCTTGTTTCTTTGGAGCGATTTCTCAGCCCCATGAGAAGTGTTTTACGTATTAAATTCCTCGTCCTTGGCAGAGCTACAGATACATCTTGATTCAACTGTGAAGATGACTGATTGCGAAAATTCGTCCAAGATCGACAATTCCCTCTCTCCCACGAGGTTTGCTTAGATGTAACGTAACGGCAATCAGGTTGTTTTCTCACACTAAACTCTCGATCTCCCTTGTTTCGAAGTGTACCAATATGAAATCATCATATTAGTATAAGACCCAGCTGGCTGCATTCGTCCTTCTGTGTTTATGTTGTCTCATAAACGATATCTTTGACAGACTCTATAATATGGTACGTGCGTAGAGTTTCAAGAGGCTCAGAATTAAACTGTCGGCTGGATACACCATGTGGACTATTAGATCTGGATCGAAACATGGTGGAAGAGGTTGAAACAAAGCTTTCACGCCAAGACATACGCCAAGATCAATCACAGCACGATTTTGCAGCAGATAATTTCTGTCCTTCTGACCCGAACTCTTTCGGCCGAGGACCAGGATAGTATTTTTGGACCACAGAATTCCAGTCAAGTCAAACAACAGACCCAGCATACAATCACAGTCGGCACCTTTTCCACCAATAAGCGGGGAGTTTTCATCAATGAAAGACCGAAGTCGCGAAAGGGCGCGCTCCTCTCCTGGCTGAGAGAGTATTCTCGGAGCAAACCCGGACAAGAGCCGGGAATTTCGATCTGTTATAAATGGAGAGAATCACTAGAATCTGTCAAGAGAATGATGTCATGCACATCAATATCTTCAATGAGCATCATGTCGAGCTGGCAAATGCAGATGCTGAAAGAACTGGAACGGAATGAAGAGGCTTTGGTTCAGGGTCTCTTTGGTTGATGCGTGGCCATTAGGTGTGGCGCCTTTGATCGTCTGCGAAGCACGGTCGAAGCCACATCTAAAGGAATCATCCATTCAGAAGACGCCAGCTTCCGTGATTCCCGGAGCCGATAAAAGTGGTGGTTTCTAAATCTGGTTCGATTTAAGATTCTGTAACAGGTCGGGTTAGGTACTGTGCTGTACGCAGTGACCGCTCAGAACACAGAACAAATCCATGCGTTCCAGGGCCTAGAAGCAGCCCATGCAGCACACCATAATAAACCAACACCAACCTCAATATCGTATCCTCTAATTATTATGCTCTTGAATTAATGAGAGCCATGATCATTCTGTGACACTGCAGCTCTTCGACAAATTTGTCATTAAACCTTTGTTTTATTACGCTTGTATGCGTTTGCGGCAAAGAGCACATATAAGCCAGTGCATTTATTAGGCTGTTGGATAAGGTATTGACAAAGTTAGGACCGTCTGCCGTTGAGAATAGAGTTGTTAGTGATTTGCAGGGATCGCCGAGGAGATGCAACTCTCTGAAGAATGTACGTCGACAGCCTAAACAGTCAATAACAGATCGACATGACGCTTGATCCCGCCCTTCGTCACTTTTGACTCTTATCTCGCGATTCCGAGTCCCTTTTGATCTCACTAACATTTCTTGCCACAAGAGCTGGGCGATCGCTTTTAACACGGAAACGCGAACATCTCCACAGATTTCTGGCGTTGAGGCTTAGGTTTTCCTAGCGCAACCATTCACAAGCCTGCCTGCCCTGTCTACCGGCACTGCCCATGCAAGCAACCAAGTTGAAGCCGGCCGTCAAGGTGGATGTGATTTAGCTGACGACAAGGTTGGTCTAGAGCGTTTTGCGTTTTGCGTTTTGCGTTTTGCGCCTTTGTTCATCGCTCTTCAGTTAGCAGGTGCTTAAAATTACTTCTAGGTACTTGGTACTGTACTCGACGTTACACCCTTGGACTGTCAATGGATGTTTGCCGACAAAATCATCATGACAACTGCTATGAGCGTTTTATCTACAGTGCATAGTTTGTTCGATTAATTGCATGCCTCCTAGAACAGAAACGTGGTTATTTGAACCCGCCGGTGCAACAGCCTGAGCTGGTAGATACCTACATAACGCCGGCGGTTCTACTCTCAAAGGGGGTGGTTCCTGTCCCTGAGACTGCGAGTTTATTTTGCGGCCGCGCGGCTTTGGCATCCGTCCACTGGAAGGGCCCTGGACAGTGGAGATGCCTTCTCTTTTTCTCAGAGGTTGCTGTCCCGTGTTAGCCGTGATTGTGCTTCAAATTGCGCACACATTGGTCCTGTAATAATATGTTGTTCGTGTTTCTCAAGGGAGGGAATACAGCATCCGTCAAATTGGAAGATCTGGCAAGTCAGCCACCGACGCTTTACGAGAAGATACATGTCCAGCATTGTAGATACCTACCTAGCTGGTTATGATGCTTGGACCTGACTCATTCGGTAATGCCCCAGAGTACCTCATGTATAATTATGCCTCGGTCTCGAGCATACCTATGTCTGTTTCTCATGCAACGGATTGAGTATCATGTTGATGCGTGTTTTTGTCACCCGCATAAAAAAGGTGAGGGATAATGTTCGTACTCAGACCGGCAATCATCTCGTGAAGACGATGGAAGGTTCTTTTGTAGGCAGTAAGAGCTGCTAGCAAATCAATACCAACTTTGAAATGGATCCATGTTTCCTCCCCTGACACGCTCGACCTTGGTGCTATACTGTAGGAGGTATGTACAGCACAGGTGTGAGGTACGTAGAAGGCTTATCCCCTGCGGCATCTCCCATTTCCCTCTGGATCTAGTTGAATAGTACAGTGTGAGGTATCATACAGTGCTTTCCTTGCATGTACCTGCTTCTCTGAAGAATCCCAAAATTAATTCTTTTGACTGAATATCTTCTGCCTCTGAGATCTGTGAGGAAAGTCTGATTATATATAAGTGACTACTAATGTTGTTTAAACTTTGCGTTCTTATTCTTATTCCATTATCGCCATCCCCGCAACCTTATCCCAATTTTTATCCCGAATTCCAGAGAGGAAACAACCCAAATGCTTGAAGCAGCCTCAAAGCATATCTGGGATGCTCTTACAGTGAGTCTTACTGCTCTCGACGACGTCAATCGCAAACTCTCCAATTACGCTATTGTGTGTTAGCCACTTAGGTATGTGTAGTGGTAAACTTTTGTTGTCTCAACGAAACGCTCGACCCGTTTTGGAAAAGATTATTCTGGCAACATGGGGCTTGGTGTCTGTCTCTCTTAATTACTGAGTGGTAGAATGAAAAGCACGACACAGAAACGGCCGCCCGTTGGCGTCTACTACTTGGCTTTCACTCTTGGCTTGACATGTTTTCGCCTTGGTATTACTTGGCACTCGAGATCTCCCAGCCTTTTGTGTCTCATCTTCCCTTTGGCAACTCTCGATTGTTAGCCTGTACGGATAGTCTTGATCACATCTTAGCATGCGCCTCTAGCTGGGCATTCTGGGGCATACTGCTACACGGTGGCCTCACCTCTATTTCTCCATAGTTTGGTTACCGCATCGTCGACGTTACCTAAATTTGTTTCTTTTTTTGTCATTGCACTAACCACGAGCGAGAAAAGGCGAGGTACATGCAGCACTGTCTGAATAACACAGTGATGCTAGTTTGGCTTCGACAACCTTACTACGCACCTAAAAAGACCCGATCGAAGCCTCAAAGCCTGTTCGTCTGGGGACCCGGGGGCTGGCTGGTCCTTTTGATGGGCCCCGCCTACTGGCTTTCCTTCTCCCCTCGTTCGCCAATCCCGTTTCGCTCTCTCGTTCATCCGTAAGTTTCCAAGCTGCAGCGTAGTCTAGTCTGTAGTTAGGAGGTACCCAGGGCTGCAGTGCTAGGTCACAGGTGTCGGATGCTCTAGACTAGCCTCTGCCGCCCGCTCTGCCGTCTCGGTCCCGTCGCGAAATCTCGTCGCTGCCCTGAACCTGGGACCTGGGCTCACTCTCTCGGTCTCTCTCATCTTCAGACTTCCCCCGTCCACGTCTCCCATCCCTTTCCTCTGCCTGCAACTTGGAACAGTTTAGTCTAGTCTAGTCTCGTCTCTCAGTCTGGACTAGTCCGGTTCTGGTTCCGTACTACGCTGCCTGCGCTCCTGTACTTGGTGCTACTTATCGTTCAGCGAGAGAAAAAGAGTACAACCCGTACAGTACTAATCACTCTATTTGCCCGGCACCCAACGATTTCCCCGTCATCACCATCTCATTTCAATTCTGGACTCTCCTCTGTTTCTATTCTCGACTCTGCCACTTTTTCCGCGTCAATTTAATCTGACGTCTTTTGAACGCTGATGGCCTAGGCTGTAAGTCTTGGGGCGATTGGGATATGGGCTGCCACTGGCCTCGTTACTTACGCCTGCCACCCTGCAACTTATTCATTCTGTACGAATAGCCCTCTCGATTTTGACTTGACTGCCCGCTTCATCCTCCATTTCTGCCGCATAGCGGCGGCGACGGCGACGACAACAACAACAAACCACGACGGTTTCCTTCCTCTTACTTTCCTTTTTTTCTTCTTCTTCTTTTTTTTTCGTCTTTGTTAAAACAATACCCAACTAGCTCTCCTCAACTTCATTGTGGCTGAAAAGCCTACCAACTGGTGAGTTACAGCATACAACATCACCCTGTGAGACGTTTGGCCGTTGTGACAGCTGCTTGAGCGTTGAGCCCTCGAACTCCTCCCTCAATCGCGCTTCTTCACTCGCATCACCGTTGCGCTGTGCCACAGTTGAGAATCCGCATCATTCGCGCGATCTGAATCGTGGACGGGGCACTAAGCATTGCCAAGACGCACTGAAACTCTCGTCTTCGTGCAGTCTTCCCTTGATGTCGCCAATTTTTTCTCTCTAGTAACCAAATCAATGTTCATTTACTGATTTTACCAAGCCCGATATGCCACCCGACGTCGTCGCCGACGGCGGCCAGTCATCTCACGACTGGCACGACGATGCCCCATCGCCATCGGCCAGCATCAAATCCGACATCGAATTAGATGAGGACGGAATTGGACCTTCTGGCGCGTCACAACCGATTCAAAAGCGACGACGAGTAACACGCGCCTGCGATGAATGCAGACGGAAAAAGATCAAATGCGACGGCAAACAACCATGCACACACTGCTCTGTATACAGCTACGGTACGCAGCCCCGATAGATGAACTGTTCAATCGTCTCCTTTCGCTTTTCGAACCCTTTTGTTGGAATATGGCGCGGTTACTGACTATTCCCTTCAGAATGCACATACGATAAGCCCTCAAATCGAAGAAGAAATCCGGCGCCACAGTACATTGAGGCATTAGAAAGCCGACTACAACGCGCCGAGTCTTTGCTTCATAAATTTATGCCCGACGTCGACTTAGCCGATCCGAACCTCGACCCAGCCATTCAACAGGAATTCCGCAATCGCGAAAATGCTCGTTCACAAGCCTCAAAGATTCGACAGCCTCCGCCAAACCAACCCGACCCGAATGATGCTCATCTTACCTCCATGATTGATTCCGTTGGTCAACTCGATCTCGACGAGAAGGGAAGCTGGGATTTCCATGGTATCTCATCTGGCGCCGTGTTCTTGAAACGCATGAAGGAGCATTTCCGAGGCATGCTTGGTCCATCTTCAAAGACTCCCTTTTTACCTCGTGCGGAACGACCGGCCGGCCTCGGTTCTCCATCTCTGTCTTCAGTCGGCACACCCTTCTCAGTGGCCCCGAGCTACCCTGAGCTTCCGCCAAAGGACGTCACCCGAAAGCTATGCTACTATTCTCTTAGTTGCGCGACCTGCCTCGTGCGAATCGTTCACGTACCCACCTTTTATGAGCAGATGGACAAGATCTATGAAACACCGTTGGACAATTTATCGAAGGAGGAAACACAGTACCTCGGACTTCTCTTTTCTGTTATGGCTCTGGGCTGCATGTACAACAATCTGGACGATAGCGACCCAAGAAGTATGGCATACCAGGATGCGACAGAGGAAGGCCTCAAATACTATAACGCCGCCCGATCCGTTTTGCACGACGTTACAGATTGTCGAGATCTTATATCGTTACAAGCTCTTCTGTTTATCATCCTCTTCCTCCAGGCGACCTCAAATCTCAGCAGCTGCTATTCCTTTGTTGGTATTGCACTGCGCTCATCCCTCCGAATAGGTCTCCATCGACATTTGCAGCACGAAAAGATCGACCCAATCGAACAGGAAGTCCGGAAGCGTGTTTTCTATGTGGTTCGACAAATGGATATTTATGTCTCGACGTTGCTTGGTTTTCCTCTCCTTCTCAATGTGGACGACATTGATCAACCATTTCCTTTAGAAGTCGACGACGAGTTCATCACACACAACGGTATTCTACGACCTCCTCCCGGAGCGCCATCGTTCTTCCAGGCATTCAATGCTCACTCGGAATTAATGGAAATCCTGTCGAAGGTTACAAAATATGTCTACCCAACTAAGGGACTGGGCCAGAGCCTCACCAAGGACAACAAGCCCGCCTCTACCTATCTGATTAGCTATGGCCGTATTAAAGAAATCGAGGCTGAGCTTCATTCTTGGTTTGAAAGGCTCCCTCAGCACTGGCGTCCGAGCGGTGAGGGCCCAATTGAGACTGTCAGGTAAGTACAATGGGCACAAAACATGAACACGACAGTACTAATAGTATGCTCAGAATCCGCCATTTACTGAGATTTGCTTATGCGCATGTGCAACTTGTTCTATACAGACCATTTCTGCATTATGTATCCCCTCGCCTTAGCCAAGGGACCAAGGTCGACGAACTTTCATATGCATGCGCAGCGGCGGCAATCAGCGTCTCTCGCAACATTGTACATATTGGACTCGAGATCCGCAAGCAACGGGTGCTCAGTGGGCCGTACTGGTTCATGCTGTATACCGAGTTCTTTGCTGTACTTTCGCTCGTCTTTTACGCTACAGAAAACCCCGAGAAACCTGGATCTGGCGAAGTTCTCGCGGATGCTAGAGCTGGAAGGGATATGATAGCAGCACTGTCGGAAAAGAGCATGTCGGCGGAGCGAGTTACTGGTGCTCTTACGGTAAGATTTCACCACTTCCTGGTATTTAGCGCTTATCATTGACACGATTAAACAGGCGCTCTTTGATCAATTACCAGAGCAACTCGATGCCGGCTCTATACGTCAGGCACCTTCGAAGAAAAGATCAGCCCCCACAGGACGTCCTTCTTCCGGCTCTTCGCACAACGTCCCTATTCCTGCAAGCATGTCGTCACTTGGAACTGCCGATTTCACACGCGCAAGCCAAGTTTCAACGAGTACATATCCCACAACCATGTCACAAGGTACTATGGACATGCAAGGAGGAGGCATTGCCGCATTTCAAGACAACAGCTTCGCTGCCAACTTTGGTGACTTTATGACCCCTGATATGCAGCGTAGCACTCCGGAATCGACCGCCAGCACAGCAACAAGTACTCAACGAATGTCTTACGGAGGCCAGCATATGGGCATGCACAACCCCGTTAACAAGCTCGATTCGCTCATGTTCCCTTCGGAGGACCCATTCGCCTATCCTAACCAACCTATGATGGAACTTGGGTTTCCTGGCAAGGCAGACCCAAGTACCAGTGTAGGCGATCAGAACCAGGACATGCAGCTCTTCTTGACCGGAACGTTTGACGACGTGGAGAGCCAGATCTTTGGGCAACCACCACCTTACATGATGCATCAGCAAGGCCAGGGCATGATGGGCGTGTCGCCTCAGCCCATGTATGCCAATCCAGCAAACCTCATGACAATGCAGCCCAACCAATCCCAACCGATGATGCAACAAAGACGACCGGTCTCACAGACACACGCCGTCCACCAGGGGCACTCGATGGCGCATCGGCGAGCGCACAGACAGCAGCACCAAGAAAGGCAAATACAACAAATGTTTACAGAACAGGGAATGCAGGCGGATTGGGGAGGCTTCTTTGGTTCAGGAAGAGGAGGATTCCAAGGAATGTAACGGTCGCTACATTTGATACCCATTTATGATACGGGAGAAGGGAAAGCGCGCGAGGCGTCGGCTAGTGATTTTAATCTTGATTTCTTGGGAAGAGCGATTATGATTTGGAATGGAGTGTTTGGATTATTCAGGGTCATAGGATACCTTGGTTTGAGACGGATAGTAAGGGAATGCGCGCATCCTTAGAGATATGGCCATTGCACATAGACGGCGGTTGGATCTGGTGTATATACAGGCAATGATTGGATTGTCCTCTGATGTGGCTGTGAATTTGGCAGGAGAAGAAGTTGGCGAGGAGGTAATGTAGTAGCCCGGGAAGATAGTTCCTACACTGCATTGTGCTCAGATCAGTATAGATTTAATGAATGAGATATGCCATAAGGCTACTTCAAACACCTCAAAGGCCAATTATATAAAGTACGCGTAGTGTTTGTTACACTGATGAGATGGTGATGAGTCAGATGGTGCTTGATTTGAAGATACAATAGTCTTGTGAACTGGGAAAGCATCCTGGTAGTTACGAGCTTACACGGTTAGATAATGAATTGTCCCCAACAAATCCATCACAGACTAAAACGTCGTTTTTATCGACCTGGTTGCGTCATGAAGTTGATGAATTAGTACGGTTGGGCTTGTAGGGCGTTATCGCAGCGCTGCGATACGCTGAGGTCAGCTTATTTAGTGCCCGTCTTTGTGTACCTGTTATCACATGAAAAAGCCGTCTCTCACAAAAAGCAACGTTTATTCCCAACCGCGCATCTCTAAACCAATCTCTGTTATTTCGGCAGTTCTTTTGATTAAGCTCATTCGTTTCCTTTAATTCTCCAACGAGTCAGATTCCTTCGTTTATAGTGGCCACAGATGGCACCGCCGATAACGCCGCCAAAGCCCATTTGCGGGGAGGAAAGGCCTCAAACACGTGAAAGGACCTCGGTCAGCTATGAGTTTGTCCTTGAGGAAGAGTTTGACGCGCTGTAAGTGACATCCATTCACCTGGAGGTCTGAGTAAGGGGATCAAATTATTAATTAGAGTTGTGAGTCAGGTGCGTTGAGGTGAAGAGGAACGACGGCGACTCTGGCGGTAAAAGCAGCAGCGGTAACAAGTATCCCGGTACGTTGAGAAACAAGACTTAGACAGATAACAGATAGTTGACAATTTATCTAGCAAAGCTTCATGCGCGCAAGGTTGTTAAAGAGCTTGGAGCTACCGATGGCCTCATTTATCTCCCTGGCGAGCCTACACGACTCTACGAAGATTCAGACCAGTCACCTCCTTTCAAGCAACGAAGATAGTTCGTCACCCGCCATCTAACGCAGATGTTTCACTAACAAAATACCAGTTTCTACTATATGAGTGGCGCCAACTTTCCAGACTGTGTTCTCACTTATGACATTGCTACGGATCGTCTGATCCTCTGGATTCCCTACGCTGAGCCACGTCAGGTCTTATATCATGGCCCAACTCCAGACGCAGCAGAGGCCATGCGAAAGTACGATGTCGACGATGTCAGATACACTGCTCAGCTACAAAAGTTTCTTCACAGCCAGCTCCGACCTGAGAAGACTCTTTATGTCATTCATACAGACCAGGCTCCAAAACTTCATGATCGGCCTCGAGGACAGACAAAGATCAACTGCTCCAAGTTGCGCCCTGCCATGGACCAAGCCCGTGTGATCAAGACAGAATATGAAGTTGCGCTCATTCGTCGTGCTGCACGCATCTCAGCAGCCGCTCATCGTGCCGTGACTGAACGTCTTCTGACTATGCGGAATGAGCAGGATGTCGCAGCAGTTTTTCTCGCAGCCTGTACTTCACGCGGTGCTCACGCTCAGGCGTACCCAATTATTGCTGGTGCCGGTGTTAATGCGTCCATCCTGCACTACGAATCCAACGATCAGCCCCTTGAGGGAAAGCAAATCATTGTTGTCGACGCCGGGTGCGAATATCAATGTTATGCTAGCGACATTACTCGCACCCTTCCCATCAGTGGATCCTTCTCTAAGGAAGCTTCCGCAATCTACTCTATTGTACAGCGCATGCAAGAAGAGTGTATAGCACGCGTCCGTCCCGGCACAATCTACTATGAACTTCAGCTTCATGCCAGCGACGTGGGTCTCCAGGGTCTACGCAAGCTGGGTCTCCTGCGAGGTAGCTTTGATGAAATCCAAAAGGCGGGCACCGTCGCAGCTTTCTTCCCCCACGGTCTGGGCCATCATATTGGTCTCGAGGTTCATGATGTCACTGGTGATGAACGCCTCTTAATGCGGGATAACTTTCACGTCGAGGGCGGGAAGCGTGAGATGGTGACAGCTTCAGCTTTGGTAGCTATGCACCGCATGGCTTCAGCTGCGGGCCCTACCAAGCCCAGACAAGCTCTCCAGCCCAACATGATTGTTACCATTGAGCCAGGAATGTAAGTTCTCGACTATCCCCACTTCACCGAACTGGTGCTGACCTGCTCAAGCTACTTCTGCCGTCCTTTCATTGAGGGATACTTCTTGAACAACCCGACACATGCCAAGTTCATCAACCGTGACCTTCTTGAGACATACTATCCTGTCGGTGGTGTACGTATTGAGGATGATATCCTAGTGACACATGGAGGGTATGAGAACTTGACCTCTGGAGCACCCAAGGGCGATGAGATGCTTGATGTGATCAACGGTAGTTTTGAGAAGATTTGACGAATTTGCTAGCGCTTGGCTGTTCATGGGAGCGAGGTTCACAAGGATAAGCGAATGCGTTTTAATGATATAGATGGATGGTTTGGGATTTTGTCCCGTTGGGCTTGTTTAATAATGTCGAGCATTGGAGCTCTACGCTGAGGACGGTTAGGATATACACAGGTTGTCTGTCAGTTAGTCTTTGGATTTTGAATTATGACTTTCATATTTATGCTCATTGGTTTTCAAAAACACCAACACCCTCCCATATACGTACGGTTCATGCATCGAATGTAATTTACAAACGCAGCGACACAACCCAAAGGGCGTCCAGTTACCAAATTTCATCTTGATAGATACAAAGCAACTCCTTACCCCTTGGTACCCTCCTCTTGACTTTCTCATATCTTTCTTACAAGTACTTCTTGGGCATGGATGCTCTCCGTCTCTTATACACGATATAAGCAGCGACAAGAAGGCACTGAGTGCCAATGATGGAGAAGATGAGGAAGCGGTGACCAGGGGTCTTGGACATGACAACCTCTGACAGGGTGCTGTGGTGGTCGTTGAGGGTGCTCTTGAAGGTGCGCTCGGTGGACTGCAGCTTACGGGTGAGTTCCTTTCGGAGACCCTGAATATCCTTCTCAAGCTCCACGATACGAGACTGGAGAGCGGTGATATCGTCAAGCTTACGCATATCGGCACGGAGCTGACCGATCAGGGAAGTCAAATCGTCGTGTCGCTTCTCGTCCTGCTGCTGGTGGCGGGAAGAGGTGCGCTGCAGAGATGAGAGCTGGTGGTTGGTGTTCTGCAGGCGGTTGTGAAGGTCCATGAATTGAGCCTTGGAGGTCTGGAAGATATCGGGATCTTCGTCTGCGTACTCGCCATCGTTCCTGGCGTTCTTGTTGGAGTTAGCCTGGGCGGGTTGACCACGGGCCTGGTTCTGGTTCTGGCTATGTTGTTGCTGCTGCTGGTTCTGTTGGTTCTGCTGCTTGGGAGGATCGCTGCGAACAGCACCACTGTCGCTGTTGTCAGCCATGACAACCATCTTGAAAACCTCGAAAGAGTCGGGGTTGTCAGGAGTGGCAGCAGTGACACCGAACTGGTAGCCGGTGGGAATGCTGATCTTATCAGACTCAAAGCAGAGCTTGCCGTCCAACTCCACGCGGAACGACTTGGCGGTCTGTCGAAGCTTGACCTGCGAAGGTCGACCGAGGTTGCGGTAGTTGTATGGGCAGTGACCGAACGAGAGCTCATCGACGTTGTTCTGTCTGGCATAATCGGTGCTGCCGTCGTTCAAGAAAGCGCGAACCATACCGCTCGAACCGCCAGATGTGTCGATAACCAGAGCGAGACCGTCGAACTTGCCGACAGTGTAAATGCTTCCAGCGCCAATCGTAGCAGGACCGTTGCGAACAAGCCAGATGTTGAGATTACCACGGCCGCGATCAGGGCCATTGGCTCGGAAGTCGACGTCGGCGATCCATTGGGTTCGGAGCAGAGGTTGCTGACCCCAAACGGCACCGCGCTGGTTGCCGGGAGCGAGAGGAGTGAGGATAATTCGGTTAGAGAGAACCTCGGGAGTGTTTGGGTTGCCCTGGACGGCGAAGTTGGGAATCTGTCCGCGGGACTCGGCAGGACTTATCCTATAGGTGGAAGACGGGTTAACAATGTTTCTTGGGTAGAGCCATCATGGCAGCATAAAGTTCAGAACAAACCTTCCAGCATGACCAAAACTAAGCTCGCTGATGAGATATTGGGCCTGCGACAGGCTTGCTGCCAGCAGCGCAGCCAAAGAGAAAGAGACCTTCATGATAGGTACAATAGCTCCAATGAACAAAGAAACGAACAAAAACAGGGATGTATCAAGTAATCAACCACAAACTCAACACCTGAAATATCGCTTCTTTTTTTCCCAAGGAGCGAGTCGTGCAAAGAAGCTCGGAATGTAAAAGGTACAAGCCGAGTTGGTGGAGGCAAGGCTGAGGACACTTTGCACTATCCAGCCCCTGGAAGCAGCGTGCAGCTCCAAAACTGAAGTTGGTGTTCTAAGAGCGGGGTGATACAAAAGGTTGGTTGAGGAATCGACAATCACTGACTTTGACAAGACAAAAACAGCAAGACAGGCAGGCGAGAACAATAGTATTCAAAAAAGAAATAACAATATCAAGAATTGACCGTCAAGTCTAGAGAGTCAGGGGAAAGAAAAGGGTCTCATGAGGTTGATGAAGCCACATGCGAACTATTCCGCTCAGCCTTAGGGGTTCTGTGGCGTAATTCAGCTACAGCGACGTGGCTCGAGGATGCGCAATAGAGACCATGATTGGTGGATTTAGGTGCTGAGAAGCTGGGCGACGAGAGCTCGGGCCGTCGGTAGCTTGGTAAGTTCAATTAACAAGAGCCCCTTTCAGAATCTTCTAGAGATCAAGTGTTGCAATTCGCTACTATAGTAACTTGGAAGTTTGGATTGATACCATACACTGGCTTCTAAACTCAATCCAGCAATTGGAAACTTATTACGGAACACGCCCAACCCCTGCAAGCTCTAAACCTGCCAATTCCCAGGGTACATAGGTATATCAGAGACTACCTATAGTGGGGACCTTAGCTCAACCTCCATCCATTTGGTTAGGTCGCCCGCCGAAAAGAACACGAGCCAATCTCCATCCATCTGCATTTCATCTCCTCATGACTTGTATCTAATCGCATACAATTCAAAGGCCATGCATGATATGAGGTAGCTGCAGCTCAGCGACAACACAACCCGTCACCGCGCATCATGAGTGAGCATTACCCAACACTTGCGCAGACTGCGCTTGTCGCTGCTGCCTTCAAGATTCTCTTGTTCCCCGCATAGTGAGTCCATCATGTCCGGTTTATCTGTCGTGTCGCTAATCGCTGTCCGCAGCAAATCTACCGACTTTGAGGTCCATCGCAATTGGCTCGCCATCACCAACAGTCTACCTCTAGAGAAATGGTACGTCGAGAAGACGTCGGAATGGACTCTGGATTATCCGCCTTTCTTCGCCTACTTCGAATGGATTCTCGCCCATGTCGCTCGCCTCGTGGATCCCCTCATGGTTAAAGTCTACAACCTTGACTACGATAGCTGGCAGACCATCTACTTCCAACGTACTTCTGTCATCATTACCGAGCTTGTTCTTGTCTGGGCGCTGCAGACCTTTATCGACTCCGCGCCTCTCAAGTCTCGCCGGGCTGCTCAGACCGCCGCTCTATCGATTATTCTTTCGCCAGGACTCCTCATCATTGATCATATCCATTTCCAGTACAATGGCTTCATGTACGGTATCCTAGTCATGTCTCTTGTTCTCGCGCGCGAAAAGAGTGAACTATTGAGCAGTGGACTTATCTTTGCTGCTCTGCTCTGCTTCAAACACATCTACTTATACTTGGCCCCTGCCTACTTTGTCTATCTCCTGCGGGCATACTGCCTGTCGTCCAAATCCATCTTCCGCATTCGATTCTTGAACTCTATCAAGCTAGGTCTCGGCATTGGAACGATTTTCGGAGCCGCCTTCGGTCCATTTGCTGCAATGGGTCAGATCCCCCAGCTGTTGGGCCGGCTCTTCCCCTTCTCCCGTGGCCTTTGCCATGCTTACTGGGCGCCTAACGTCTGGGCTCTTTATTCTTTTGCAGATCGAATCCTCATTCATGGTATGTCCCGTCTCCGTTACACAACTGCGCATCTCTAACATTGTATAGTTGCCCCACGAATCGGATGGGCTGTCGACAAGAGCGCGTTGCAGAGTGTCACCCGTGGCTTGGTTGGAGACACGGCGTTCGCCGTATTGCCGGAGATCAGTCCGCGAGTCTGTTTTGTTCTCACACTCTTTTTCCAGGTCGTACCTCTGATCAAGCTCTTCTTCCAACCGACTTGGGAGACCTTCATTGGAGCTGTCACCTTGTGTGGATACTCCTCTTTCCTGTTCGGCTGGCATGTGCACGAGAAAGCTATTCTTCTAGTCATTGTCCCGTTCAGTCTCATTGCCCTTCGGGATAGGCGGCATCTCGGGGCGTTCCGTCCACTTGCCGTTGCCGGCTATGTTTCACTCTTCCCGCTCCTGTTTACACCAGCGGAGTTCCCTATCAAGACCATCTACACGATTGTCTGGCTGGTGGTATTCCTTTTGGCGTTCGATCGTCTTGCCCCTGCCTCCAACAAACCCAGAATTTTTCTCCTAGACCGATTCAGCACTCTTTACATTGCTGTGAGCATCCCACTGATTCTGTACTGCTCACTGCTACATCACCTCATATTCGGAAAGAACTATGAGTTTATGCCGCTGATGTTTATGAGTTCGTACTCAGCGATAGGTGTGGTTGGAAGCTGGGTGGGATATATGGTTGTGTATTTCACTGCGTAGGCTGTAGCAGCTATCAAGATACCCAAAATAGATTTCCTATCTTCTTGAAACTTCGATGAAGTCATATTTTGATGTTTCTGATGTACAATATCGAGACAATAGAAAAGACTTGCTACCAATAATACAATATATCCAGGCACGCATCACGCTCGATAGTTCATACTAATTCTCTTCGCTCGTTTGTAGGAAATCTTGGGTATCTGATCAATTGTCTATCATGACGCACATATAAGCTTTATAAGTCAATTTTGTTGTTTTATTTAAGGCCATGGTATTAACAATGTCAGCAATATCGGGCACCTCCTCGACTCTGCCATACAATGCTGAAGTATTTCCAGCCTCAAAAGTGCCCAGCAGGTGGCCGGTGGCGGTGGAATAAACTGGCGATCTGAAATGTGGAGCTTTCCAGGCCCCTTGAAGAGACTCCAGGTTTAGTTCGAGAACTGGCAGAGCACTCATGTCAGTGCCAGAAACTGCATTAAAACGGGGCTTACTATTATTCCACACAGAAACAAGCTGGTCTGGCCATGTTGAGATGCATCATGGTAGTTACAGCCATGGATTACACCTCTATATGACTTACACGGGCCAAAAACAAGGACTTGTAGAATTCCATGTCATGATGCATTTCTCTAGCGGGAGCGGGTGACAGTGGCTTCATGATACTTGTGGAATACTATCATTGGAGGCTCTCCTATTGTTCACTATCATTTCCTTTGGCGTAGAGTGCGTTGTGTTTGTATCAGAAGCCTACTTCGCGTCCCGAGATGACGGTATGCCGAGTTTCCGGGGAGTTTTCAAGATAGAGCTATATCAAGTATAATTTAGCTTTCATACTCATGTCATAGCTACTGCTGAGTCTGTTGTGTTTAGAATTTCATGAGGAACAAAAAGAGCCCAAGAACGTGGGTGAAAACCCGACTTGTACTTGTTTTATAGGTGGGCAAAGTTGAATGATGGATCTAAGGCCGTGAGGAGGAGGGCCGGCGGGCCGCAGGGGTTGGGCGGATCCCATGAGGAGCTAAGCTAAAAAAAAATCTGGGACATGACATTTTGACGCGCTGACTGAATTGACAGCGAAGCATTGTAAAGATCTATCCGGATAACTGCCTGAGAATGTAGTATCATTTTTACTGAGGGAATACGTAGAGTCTAGTATGATCAATATCATATATCTTACTGTAGCCGTAGTATTTAAGGGCACATCAAAACTCGGGATACCGTCCATCCTCTCCAACCTATGCCGCCCATGAACCTGGGCCTGATGCACTAACAAACGCAAGGTACGGGACTGGAGTGGATGTTACTTGTACAAGAAAGATACTGAATCATGGGCGGGACACTAGTGGCGTTCCAAAGTATCTCTGAGCTCCCAGTGACCCACCCTCCATCCCCGGAACCCTGGCGAGCAAGCCGTTAGTTAAACTCCCGTCGCGTCCAGTCCATGAAAGCCCGCTTCTTTTCCTTCCTTCCTTTCCTTCTTGGGCTCTTTCTTTTTCTTCTCCGACCTACATCATTCTCCTCACTCCTACTCTCGCCTTGATTCTTATCACGACAGCAGCTTTCCTCCCCCACCAGGATAAGCCGACTTACACAGCTTCTTTTTCGCGTCTTATACCTTGATCAGCCTCAAGCCGTGTAAGTCGCCTCGACCCGACCCTCTCTGGGCTCCATCGCATCACTCTCGAGGAGAGGAGTCCACCCCCGATTTGATTTCCCACCTGCGCACCCGCGTTCGTTCTTCTCGATCCGCCCACGCAACAAACTACGCCAAATTTCACTCTAGCACGATTCTCTGCCGTCGCGTTTTCCACCACATTCTTGCTCTTACTCTTATTTCTGCTTGTGCTCATGCTACCGCATATCGGCATACTGAACCGACTTTCTTATTAGTGGGGGAAGGCTACACCTTCAGCCTTGCAGTCCTTTACTTTGAACTTTCAATCCCACCTCTTGTATCTGCGATACTAAACAATGGTACGCGCTTCCACCACTTGCCCCTCCTCCGGCTGCACTTTGCTAACTTGACTTTACCAGGTTCTCTTCAAACGAAAACCCGTCCGCTTCTTGCCGGCCGCGGAGATCGAAGATGAGAACGCTGAGGTATGCGCGCGCGCAAAGGACTGTATGTTTTGCGCAACGACTGAACAGTGATAGATTTGGCATATTCCCCAAACAGGAGAGGTTTTCAGTTCGTATGAGAGCTATCTTGACCGGTGAGTTTGATTCGTCACTCAATTCTAAGTGCATTCACTTATACTATTCCTAGTATGGATTTTTACAAACAGGTTAGCCATGATGCTTGATTTGCATCCTAGTATCCCTTACTCACCTATCTCATAGCGTCGTTTCAACGATCAAATTACAGGTCATTCCGGCTTGACTTTTTTTGAGGCGTTGAAGAGTGAGGTTTGTACTCCCAACCTTAATTTCAACGATCTGGACTTACAGGATTGTTTAGCTTGCGGGCGGAAAAGAAGTTGAAGCTTCGTTTCCTGAGGCATTGAAAGGCCCTATACTGCGTAAGGTGCAGTTTCAGACCGTTTCACGCCTCGATAACCTCGTCGATCAAATCTACGACGAGTTCAAGCATGACTACTACCCTGGTGAAGAGGTCACAGTGACCATGAATGGAGGCGATCGCGCTCATGGACTGGTTCGCGACAAGACAACATTCGGCCCACGCGCTCTTCCTGATGGAAGCCATTCTCTGCCCACAACCCGCTATCTGGTGGATCTCAAAGACTCTGACGAAGAGACAAATGTAACGGATGAGCATATCTGCCGAGACCGCGGTATCTTCACCAAGGCGATGCTCAGGTCCTTCATTAAGAAGACGGTCACTCGTGATGCATGGAATGGTGCGCCATGGTTGGTAAAAAACGAGTATGCAAGCCAGTACCACATTGACACGCGTGTGCCCCCTCATCTCCGATACGACAACAAAGTCATGGAGCGCAAACAGCTCCAAGCCCAGAAGCGGGCACATATGAACCATGAGACCAACGGTCATGACTTGACCTCCGCTCTGCACTCCGGCCCAGTCCGTCTGCCAGAACTCAAGCCAGCTCCTAAGAGCAAGGTGAAGCCGGGCCAACAGGGAGCAGGTTCTAAGGGTCTCAAATGGCCTCTCAACATGCCTGTTCATGGAGGCAATCCGTTCAGCTCTCCTTCAGAATATGGTACCCAGACACCTATCCAACGAGAACCCACCCCTCCTCCTCCC
>QGED01000122.1:0-15888 GCA_004367475.1 Fusarium camptoceras | reverse complement strand
AGCGAATGGGGTTCATGATGGTCAAGGTCTGGCCCTGGATGGGTGTGGGGTCGGGGTAGGTGGTGTCATCAGAGCCCTCGTGGCCATGACCGGTGGGGGCGGGGGCAGGGTGAGAAGCGCTACCAGTGGGAATGGGATGAGGGGGATGGGCAGGAGCACACATCTTAGGGTGGGAAGGGCTGCAGCCACCAGGGACATGGGTGACGGGAGTCTTGGTAGGAGGAAGGTCTGTCTTGGGCTTAGCAGAGTGTGGCTTGGAGGAGGGGGCTGGGTGGCATTTCCCCTTCTCGCAAGGTCCAGGAACATAGTGTACAGAAGTAAGGGTCTTGACGGGTGGCTTCTGTGTCTCGGTCGAATGACCAGTAGGGCAGGATCCAGGGTGCTTAGGGTTGCAGCCACCAGGAACAAGAGTGACAGTGGTGATAGGAACACTACCGTTCCTGCTGAAGTAAGAAGGAGGGCATGATCCGGGATGAGCTGGGTTGCAGCCACCGGGGATCTTAGTGGCGGTAGGGTACGCGAGAGAAGCGGTTGCTGAAGAGCAGAACTCTTCGGTGCGAGCGTTGACTTCGCCGACGCAGTAAGCAAGATCGCACTTGCAGATTACGTCAGAGACCTTGTCCTCGATGCAAGCGCTGTAGGTCTTTTGACATTTCTCGTAGTCGCTGAGGGGAGCTGCCGCAACAGCAGAGGCCAGGGCCAGAGCGAGCAAGATCTTGTTCATGATGGGCTTAAGTGTCGGTCAAAAGGTAGATGTTTGGGTAGATTGTAGAGACTGGATTGAGGATGGAGAGACAAACTGTACACAATGTCTCAGGTATTTATCTTCATTCAAAGATTTCACGCCCCATTTTTCCTCACGCCAACTCTCTTGCGATCGATTTTATCATGATATCACCAATCTCCAGTATAAAATCAGATGTGGTTTATCACACTCTAGGTCCTTGGCCGTCACCACATCGCGTAAAGTGAATTCTAGAAGTAGACTACGTCCTCGACGTACCCCCACACAACCACCCAAGAATAGCCCGCCATTGCCTTCCAGACATCGCGGATACTAAATACGGCAACTGTTTTGCCTCTTCCGTTAAGCGAGAAAAGTTTATTTGACGTTGAACGGACGACCTCTCGGGTGTCGGTACGTTTGTGGGAGTGGCTTGGGTGGATACTTTAGGTTTGGATCGGCGAGAGACTGGAATGTGAGGCTTGAGAATACGAAGTTGATATCATGATATTGACAGAGTGATGAGGCATTTATCAGCTACACGGGTCGACAATATGGTGCTAAATTGATTCAATCAAGATAGGCAAAACGTGAGATTCTTTGATGTGACGAAAGATCCAATTCAGTGTTACTTGGTTATGTTGGAAAGCGCTCTGTTGCAAGATGTGGCTAACTATCACTATCTAGTCGCTTTCCGGATTCTGTGGGCCAGCAGCTTCGTATGTCATCCCCAATCGCCATTGAATTGATACCTCGGCAACGAAGAATCACGCACGAAATAATGAATCGTATGACTGACCACATCATGAGGCACGTATCACTAGTCATTCGGCTAGTCCTGACATCTTGATCTCAAAAGGATCATCGCCAACGACAGTCTTTTCAAGGCTCAAGTAAGCAATCCCGATACACCACCAGGAACATCTTGCTCGATGGCGGATATAATCAAGACGGAGAACTCAATCTTGCACATTCTTAGTCAGTCGCACTGACCATGTACATAATCTTTCTCTTTCTCTTCTTCGTCTAGTCCTGATCGATCATATGACTATAATTTACCATCTTAGCTACAAAATCGACAGTAGGACTCGTACCCTGTCGCTTCAGATCCAAGCTCTTCCGACGAGGTTGAGCCATCCAGGTCACATGAAAGAAAATTCTCACCAAGTAAACGTTCCAGCGTCTCCGGCAATACGCCTGACATTCGTTAACCACATCTTCACTTCTTCTCTCGGTAGAATACTCACCTGTCCTCACATTATGAGACATTCCAAATCCCTGGAATGTCTGATGTTGCAGCAGGCCCTCTACAGCGTCAGAACTCGGTTCATACAAGCCTGATACGCGTCGACGCCAGTAGGTATGAATGAATACTTCAAATGCACGGGGACCTGCTGTAATACGTTCTAGCTGCTCTGTGAACTCTGCCATCAGTTCCTCGAGCAGGACGGCTCTTGATTTCTCTTCTGCACAAGAACGAATGTTCAAGACGGTTGCAGGGTCACGGCAGAAGATTACTCTGTCGTCGAAAGTGTCCTCATCGATCAAGCCACGATGGTCATGCTTATCAGGCCAGTCAAAGGAACAACAGGTGTGAGTCATCTCCAGAGCCTCAAATGTCAGAAGACGTAGAGCTTCTTTCGCCAAAGGCGAAAGTTGATCGTTTCCAGACACGCAGTCTAACAATTCGTGATGTAGAACCATGTGCTTCCAGTAGCTGTAGCTGTATGTTTCTGTAGCATCATGGATACAGGTGATGAAAAATAGTTTAGTTGGAGAACAGCCATGATCATCTGCATTGCACCAGCACGTACAGCCATCTCCAGCGACCTGCCTTATCAGCGGTTCCTTCAGAATCTGACAAATCTTGTCAGAATAAGCGAAACGGTAGATGGCTTGACGTGCGTATTCAGCCAACAAGGCTCCAAGATAGTGGTAACCCGTAGCACGTACATTGAGACCTAGGCCGAGCGGGTCAGAAGCCTTTTCCTGCATGAACCCCTTCCCGGCGAGCCAGTGTATTGTTTGCATCGGCCCATTGGAGTTTGGTGATCTAAACAATTCCCCCCAACGATACTGCCTGCTCATGATGGGTGTAAAACCAATGTGATTATAGCACCTGAAGTGATGGAACCCTTTTTCCCAAAGATGATTGAAGGCTGATAAGGGGATTAAACCTTGGAGATAAATGGATTGATAATGCGGCTCGACTCGTAGGCTCGGGTGTAACGGCACTTCGACTTTATCTAAAGCAGCGCAAATCTCAGCAGCTACAGAGTCGGCAAAGGCCACTGAAGTCTGTTCTAAGAATAAACCTAGCTGCTGTTGTGCAGCCTTTAAAAGCTGAGCCCGTCTTTCAGCCATGTGAATAGCTATAGTTTTGGCCATCCGATCTGATGCGGACAACCTGTCCCAAGGATAGGAAACGTTAGTTTGTAGGGAGCAGCCGGCTTCCAGTAATGTATGTGCTGATCGAGTCTGGTCAAGCGCTATAGCCCTAATTATAGGCCGTAATTGACCAAATAAGGATTCATAGACGAACCCGTCAATAAGAGTGTTGGCCTCGGTCGTGATTAGATACTCTAATCCTTCCGGCCACGCAGCCGAGAGGAGAAGGACATTCATACCGGAAATGTTTTCAAACACACATTTAGCATCTTGCGTAACGCATGATACGAGATCTTCAATTTTTTTTGAAAGAATCGCTTTGGCTATGGGGGAAAGTTCCGACGCTAGAGTGATAAAGGGAAAGGTTGTGTTAAGGAACAAGATTTATTTCCTGGCTGACCAAAGGATGGTGGGGCAACTCACCTTCCTGGATTACTGCCTTGAGAGATCCTGATGGCTCGCCTATTGAAATCTCATGGATGACGTATGGAGAAAAGTGAAAGCAATCCTCTTGTGACATGAAAGATAAAAGGTAGTTCGTAGTGATCGTTTCTTGTTGAAACATGTTGAGTCTTGGTTGGAAAATGGCAAGATCGTGAGAAAAAGATCTATTGAGAGACACAGCGAGTCAGCCAATATTGTACATAGTAGAGCCTTATTCCAAAGCTTGGCTTACAAGAAGCGGGTATCACCATTATATGCTTGAAGTAATGTTTGAAGGCAGCTTACAAACGCGTGGGTAAGTGAGTTATCTTTGAGAACTTCATATACTATGCGATACGATGACTGATAATTATTCTCAAAGCCAAAAATGATCTAAAAATAGTTAGTTATATATATCATGGCTTCCTGGAACTTTACCTCAGCGTGTGTTCTGCCACGTTCATCAACATCCCCCGGAGCGGCCCGACCATCGGCGTAAAGAGTCAAGATATTTCGTTCCAGTAGTCCGATCTTGTGAATGAACTGCTTCACGGTGCATCCATCATTTACATCAGCCGAAAAAGATTCATATAGCCCCACAACTGGACTGTGCCTTTGCTGAACAACATTCCTACACCTTATGGAAAGGCTCGGCATACTGGTTCCTGAGACATATTCGAAACAGGCAAGCGTAGTTCGGGCAGATAGCCAAGCCATCTTCAAATGAAAAGCTACCTTGGCAGTTCGTTTCATGCCCTTTTTCGTTCCCCATAGCTTGCAGGATGGAAGATGATGTTCCTGCTGTTCGAGCTCGAACTTCATGTTCCAGAAACTGAAGGATGTCCTGAACTTGGGGAGACTAGAGGCACAATGACAGCCTCGCCAGGGTCTCGTATTGTTGGGGTGCTTATGAAACTTCCCGCTCAAGCTGTCTCCAACGCCTTTGTTCTGTTCAATGGCTGCGAGGCCAGGACTCGACAGACATTGTATACCATTGATCCGCAATCCCTTTGCCCTAGAGTTAGCACGATTATATGAGAGAAGTTTCAGGGACAACGTACCATGTTATTGATTAGAGTCGAGTGTGATACCAAGAGTTGTGTAATTTCTTCCAACTTGATGGTGGTAATTTGATTACTATCTTGGATTGACTGTGTGCCGGATTCAATGATAGTCAATTTTCCATCAACTCTTTGGTCGAGGTCTTGGATACATAATTGGGTTTGATGGAGCTGCTCTGCGATATCGTTAAGGGTGCCCGATATGGTGCTTTGTAGAGATCGAAGCTGTACAAAATTGCTATCTATCTGTGTTCGCAGATATTGTATGTCGCTAGCATGAGTCGATGCATGTGCTTTGAGATCCAACGATATGGTGCTGGCCATGCTTTGAATCGTAGCTTCGGAATCCCTATGAGACATATTAGTCGAAAGGCTACCGGTAATAAAAGTTCCGCAGGTCGTTACAGTGATATGCTAGAAATGATCAGATTCAGATCATCGAGCATAGATCGTAAGGATTGACGAATTGCTGTTAGCTTCTCTTGCTGGAAAGGGTACGTAACCGATCGCATCACGTTCGCTGCTCTTCTTGTGACTTTACTCGATTGCCTCGTGTCGTCGAGCTCGCCTAGGACTTTCTGCAGAACCTGAAGTTTCCCGTAACAGTTGTTGAGACAGCTTCGGAGTGGTGCCGTGTCTGTTTCAGGGTTGATCTTGGGAAGATGGCTGTTCAGGCTGTAAAGTAACGAAACGACTTGTTCAATCTCCCGAATACCGTCTCGTATGTCTTCCTTCCTGCCCCTCACTGCCCTAAGATACTGGATGAGGCCTTGGCATACTTGTATACCGAGCGATGTGATGCCAACGGCGGTACCCGCCACGGAGAGCGGATCCGACATAGTGGCAAGAGCTTGCTAGGAGGTCCAGATGATGATGAGAAAATTGAAGATTCAAGCGGTGAAGCTGGAGATTCTGAGGGTAGAAATTGCTTGCGCGGGGTAAATTCAGGCTCTTCTCAGCCAATATGTTGGGCATTCCACAAGGCGCATTGTTGGTCGGCATTGCGCTTATTCTAGTGATATTATTGGACTGGCATGCATGAGACAGAATCGAGGCTGTGGCTGTACAGTTGGAATAAGTTACTCATGACGACAGCTATGAGTAGTCAGCCAAGCGCAGACAGAAGAGTTGGCCGTAATTTGTCGCTGTAATTGTGATTGTAATTGTAATTAGATAAATACTTCTAGATCCTATATTCAGTTGCCAGCCTGTTACCATGTTTGTCGTCCATCTCAGACCCCGTACATGCTACTAAAGCACATCCTTGTAAAGTTGAACGTATTGTGGCTCTCGTCGATATAGCTCGCCTGCACGTAACTAGAGTTTTTCGCGTGCATAAATCCATAATAAGCCGTTCCATTGTATGGTCCATCGACCATCTGCCTCATTTCCACCTTATCAAATGCACTGCCCATGCACGCCATGGCATCGGCCTGCCATCCGATGCCACTCGTGAATTTTCCACAGGGCGTCTTGCGCGTCTCGATGCATGCAATGACGATAAGTGTGATTCCGAAGCCGAATAAAAGTCCCGTGTAGAACTTGTACCAAAGGGATGAAATGCTTGGGATGACGGTAGACCTTGAGTTCTTAACACAGAGGTACCATATTGAAATGAGTGTCGTCATGCCGAGTAAGAATAGATAGAAGACCAGGACGGTGAAGACTGTGAAGGTGTAGTATGTTGAGCTACCGATTGTCACAATGAACGACAGAGCGAGGACGAGAAGAGCGAGTAGGGCAAGCAGGTAAGCGAATCGGAATACTCTGCTACCCCAAAAAGAAGGTTTGCGAAATCGCTGTGGACCGGATAGTATGGGGTTGGTGGACAGAAGCTCGAATGAGGCGTTGCTGCACTCGATCATTTGTGGTGTACCCAAAGGAACATCTTCCATAGAGGCGAAAGAAAACTCATCGGTCAGCCAGATGCAACTACAAAGCCGTAGCAGGCCGAAGAGCGCCATTGGGAAGAAAATGATGTCGACGCCCATGAAGATGGTAAACCCAGGTGAGCCAGGATCGATTTGGCTGCTCAACAATAGGATAATAGCTTGGATCCCTTGAACCGTGATGATCAGAGTTTTGAAGGCGTCACGAGAAAGTAAAGTTACTCTATCGTCATCGGGAAGCTGAACACAGCGCGGACGGCTGTATCCAATAATTTCCTCCGTCCCATCCCAGCCTTCATCCGTCCAGAACAGAGCATTCGTAGCAGCTAGATCAATCCTGTCCCAATTCTTGGCCCTCAGTCGGCGATCAGCGACCATAGCGTACCGCCATAGGATGGACGTCGGATTATAATGGCAGACCCTCTCGTGCCATGGCGGACGGCTGAGTGAGAGGTACGTCGGTGAAGGCGCGCCGATGAGGACGTGAGCCACAAGAGGAGCGAGACATAGAGTTAGGACACCGATCCAATCTGAGATAGTGACATTCTGACTTTGATAAGTCAGAGGTTGAATAAAGATCGCCATCTCGGCTATCTCGACTGCTAGACCGCTCTGTGGTCGATTGCAGCTGAGGATTTTAAACCAAGGAATAAGGCATTTTCGAGAAAGAAGAAAAGAGAAAAGTCAGCCCTACAGAAAAAAAAAGCGACGCGCCCAGAAGTTCAGGAGTAGGGAGAAAAACAATCAATTCTGAAGGTTAGTGCTTATTCCTTGCAAGGAACGAGATCCTTCAACGGGACCTGATAATCTGAGCAATGAGATGGCACGTTCGCAGTATGAGTCCACTAAGAATAGTGAAACGAGGTATTCTGGCCAGTAAGAGAGCGCTGGGTGAGATTTCTTGGCAGGGGTATCCATGTCTCTGGACATCTCGGCGTTAAGTCTGGGGCGAATTGAAGCGACTGCAATGCTCTGGACCTGATTATTGAGGAGTCTAATTATTGTATTTTTCTTATGGTGACTCTTTTCGCTACTCATCATCCTTCTCAGCAGATGTTTATCTCTATCGTGTATCTCGTTCCGCCTCTCCATCACTTTCTAAATCACCTCTAGATATCGCCTCGTCCTTCTTCAACTTTTGGTAAAACACACTTTTCTCCCTGATATACTCCCCATATCTGATAAACACAAACGGAATCGCGCACATGAACACGCTCACGATTCCAAGTAGTGTCGAGGCCCAGCTGACAGTGAGAGCAGTATACATCGGCGCTGCAGCAAGACAAAGTCCTGCAGCAATAAGATTTCGGAGACATGAACCAATGGCCATAGCTGAGGCAGAGTAAACGCCGTAGCAGTCGCCCAAGTAGTTTGTCAAAGACATACTGATGAGGATATTGGCCGCTCCAAAGGGTACGCCGGCCATCATGGGCGATATCCAGGAAATACTCGGCCGCGCCGTCCAGCCAAGCCAGAAGAGTGAAACGACCAAGAGAGGACCACCGATGCATGCCAAGGGAAGTCTACTAAACTCAGTCTTCTGAGCCCAAGGTCGACCAGCTTTCTTGCATTTCGTGTAGTACGCATCCCAAAGTAAAAAGATGGCCATTCCAAGGAAGACACCTGCTGCGATGGGGAAGTACATGAAACCACTGATCTTGGTAGACATGCCATAAATACCCTTGAAGACGATGGGGTATGTTTGGAAGAACATATAATAAATACTATATGCCAAGGCGATGTACAAACTTGATGCGGCGACGATGAGTTCTGTGAAGAGCATGTGGATTGGTCGTACAAGTACGACGCTCATCAGATTTCTCCAACCTTTTGCCTCGAGTTCAATCGCGGCATAAGTTTCGGCATTGTCGTTTCCCGTTTTCTGTGCGTCCTTTCGAATCTTCTTGGCTCGTCCTGCAAGGATCGTAGGTCCGAAAGTCTCTGGCAAAAATGCCAGAGGGGGTATAGTCACACCAGCAACAATCAGACCAACCCAAAAGGCCCATCTCCATGATACTTCCGATACATAACCTGCTATCGTTGGAGCAATAAGTGGACCACAGATACTGACAGAGTAAAAGCACGTAAGCGCTCTTCCTCGCGTAGTCAAATCCGCATAAATATCCGCCATTATACCACCGCCGATAGCGGTAGGTGCACTGGCAAAGATACCAGCCATGAGTCGAAATACAAGCATCGAAGCCCAGTTTGGAGCTAAGGCACAAGCGAGTGTGAAGATGGTGTACCCTGCAAAGGCAGCTTGGACAACATATCTTCTACCCTCCAGCTCGGAGAGAGGTCCGAAAACCAATGGGCCAAAGAGGTAGCCGACAAGAAACAAAGAGATGGGCAGAGCAAGTTCAGGGTTGCCTTGGGTGTTGTCTACACCATAGGCTGCGCTCATAGGGGCTGATACGTTGGCGGGGAGGGAAGATGCTAATGTGCCGTTGAAAAGAGTCATTGTTGCGGTGAACAGGATGAATAGCTTCTTGTTCTGAGGAGTGTTAGTGCGTGGTCATTTGCTGAAGTCATCAGGAGATTGCCTTACCCTGGACCAGTTGTATGGGTTCTCTGGGTCATCTTTCTCAAAAGTGATGATAATCTTGGTGGTTTCGGAGGAATTGACTGAGGTGTTCTTTTCATCCACTAGCACCCCAGGAGGTTCTGACACTGGCTTGACGTTCTCCATGCTGTCAAGGAATGGCAGATAGATGATCTGTAATTGACAGCTGATGGGAGCTTCTGAATCGCAACTACAACAGCCGACAACTCATAAATGAATACCGGAATCTTGAGCAAAGGCGGCTGGATGGATATTAAACGGGAAAATAGCTCTTTTCCATTTTTCTCATCGTTCAGACTTTCCATTTCTGGCATCGCCAAGCGGCGCGCCATTGCGGGGAGCGTGGTTCGTGTATGCGGGTACAATGTCTGTGTAATGGATTAAAGATCCAAGAAGGTTATTCTGACGTCCCGCGATCTTGGTGTAATTGATAATTCTCTTTTATAATTTCCTATCTCAGTTCTACGGTACGAGTGATCGTCTGGACACTGCATGCGATCAGCCGGTCATTCTACATCATAAGGGTGCATGTCAACATCAGGCTATCCCTAATCCAGACCTCGAATAGCTGGACCTTCATAGACACGAGAGACTCTCAGTAATAGTAAGTCCTGGGAATACTTGTTCACCGGTATATGATCTCAATCCTTACTTGTCAAATCGTCAATCCAATCCTACACATGAACAAGGACAAGATTACCCAATTGGATCTAGTGTGCGCCCTGTTCTCCATGATGTAATCCACTTCCCCGCTCGTTCAACTCTTCTCAAAGAGGTAACTCTATACGACATGTCTCTGACAAATCCACATGATCGAACCATCGTTCTTTTTCGCTGTTTCCATACGAAAATAGTCATCGATATCGCGACGCCATGCCGGACCGCGTCGTGAGAAGACGGAATGTCAAGACCCGCAATCGCAACGGCTGTTCCACGTGTCGAGCTCGGCGTTTAAAGTGTGACGAGAAGAAGCCTGAGTGCAACAACGTGCGTTTGATTGAGACACGCGAGACATTGTGTGTGGGCATCGGGTATTGACTGCGTATAGTGTACCAAGTTGAACATTCCGTGTGGTGGATACGCGCCTAGGATCATCTTCAAGGACCAGAACAAGCTATTCAATAGTGACTCACCACGACGGACGCGATCAGGTCAAAGGCTTGGTGATTCAGAGTCAACGGTCGACCTAGACGAGCAGAATCATGATGGTGATGTTGACGATAGCTTCAACGTACCAGAAGATGAAAGCTCTGTTCAGGAATACCTCGCGCCCCCACCAGACTTGGAGAGCGATGCTATTGAGACTCAACATCCACTTTACCATGTCAACCAACCTCACAACATACTTCATGCCTCCGTGCCAGAGGCTTCGCCCACTTGGGGTACAGGAATTATAGATGGCGCTGTCCCGGACACCACAACTGCCAACACACCGACGAGCGGCTACCATGGGCCCTCGCCGTATATGGCATCGCCAGCAATTACTCCTGGCCCAATCTCACATACGCTCCTGGGCTATTCTGGACCAACCTTTTCGTCTCCTCAGCTTATACAGCAGGACAGTATACCAGGGGCTGTTGGTACGGACAGATTCTTCGGCATCAAGGTGGCTCCCATGATACCTCGAGGATTGTTCGAAAGTATGAAGTTCCCAGAAGATATGCTATACTATCATCACCTTCGCGATACGGGACCTTACGGAGTCCTGTCAGTCTTGTATCTCAACGATATTCTTGAAGCAGAGTACCTGAACGGATCCTTCTATCATGCTGCGCTAGCACTATCTGCGCTGAAGATATCGAAATCCGACGCACATACTCATCTTCGAAATCAAGCATCAATACATGCACTAGAACATTTCGTTTTGGCCCTTGGCGACATCGGCAAGATTGAGGTAGAAGATATTAACACCCCAGGAAATGCAAACAACCAGAGTAAACGACAAAACGCGGTCTCTTGGTTGAGCACAGTTCTGCTCCTGGCTCATTTCGAACTGAAACGTGGACAAATGAGATTATGGTATGTGCACGGTCGTGCAGCTGTCGACTTTCTCTCAACACACCTTGATCTCGTGCGGGCTACAGATATCGGGGAGTCCCTTGTTCGTGCATTCTCGCGAATAGCGGCTTTACTGGTGATTTACGATCGCACGCATTCGATACAGAAACAGGCTATTTCACCCGAAGTCTCCAACACGCTAATAGAACTCCTTGCTTCGTCAAACCTACCATATGATCGCCAGCTCTACATAGGCCCACGTGTTAATGCTTTGGAAGATGAGTGGAGAGCGAATCTGAGGCCAGACGCAAGCTGGGATGCGCGGGTTGATAAGCTGAGGGTAGAACTTGAAGACTGGAGACGCAATCTACCTCCAGAAGAAGTCCCACATTTCGGGGATGATGATATTACTGAAGGAAACGATGTCGACATCAAGCCACTCACAATATTGACATCCCACGAGCCTGTCAGAGCAGCTACAAATTACGCACACTATCTCGTCATAAGCCTCAGGGTAGACATGATGTACACTAGTCCCCGGATAACCCCCGCAGAATCATCCTCCACAATCCGCAAGATCTGCCGTCTAACCCTCGGCTTGCCCTTCACGCTCTGCGTCAGCGTCAACAACTACGGCCACGGGATGCTTCCGGCGATGCTGGATGCATATCACATGGCTGACGAGACCACAGCCAAATGGATCAGGCAATGGATAGGATCTCGGCCGGATACAAGAGAGGGAATATGGGATATAGAGCGCGTGCAGAAATTAATTGCCTATTTAGATAAAGAGTATAAAGGGCAAGGATCCAGGGCGGGTTGGACTGTTATTAAAACGAGGATGGTGGATGAGGAGGATGAGCATGGGGAGAGGGGGGAAAGCTTTTGTGTTGAGATTTATTCAAAGGGGAAGAGAGGTTGGAGTATGGACTTTGTAGAGATTGAATAAGCTGGTTCTTTCATAAGCGTGAGACCAGCTCAGACATCAATGGTTGCTTAGACACACAAAGAATACCACCACAGTAATACGCCATGGTGTCATACGCATCTAATAATACCACCAATACGCCCATCCAATGAAGCCAGTCACGACTTCAAAAAGGGCGTTCAAAAGCACCAATTAAATGCGCCCTGCTGACAAAATTTCTCACCGACATCGGTCGCTTATAAACCCAACCCTGCCAACATGTCAAACTCCCCTGCATGCGCGCCCTTGTGTCAAGCCACCAATTGACTCACGCACTAATTGGTCAGCCTTCACTCGTCTAAGCATACCCAAAAGGGAAATTACGTACGGCTGGGATGAATAATGGTAATTCACTTGTCAAGTGTAGGGCTGAGTGTGACTCTGACAATTTTGCATTGGGCGTAGAATGGGCGTAAGTGACTAGATTTTGGATGCATCGGAATTTGTATATAAGAGATGGTGTTGCCGTTGAAGAAGAAACTTTTACCATCAAGCAATTCAATACAATCAAGACAGCTACAAAGCTTTCAATCACGAGAAACAAGAATTACATCTTCATTACTCAAGCATTACGCTTCTACTACCACTACCACTACCACTTACACAAACGACCACTTAAAACAACTTCACTTCAAAACCACAATGGAGTCCACCAAGAACAACGCTCAGAAGATCTGGTCTGCTATCGTCCAGCACGCCAAGGAGCACCACCGATCTGTCAATGCTGCCGTTACCACCTACTACCCACAGCCAGCCGCACTTACTCCTCGAGCTGCTGCTACCAAGACTGTCTACTCGACCTCATCGAGTGCACGAACCTCTTATGAGAAGAACTGAGAGACTTTGCATATAAGTCTAGAGATGGAGAAAAGCTTGCGATTGGATTGATATAGATATCGTTGGAATTTGGGGCGTTAATGTTAATGACTGATGGGTTGCAACGTTGTTTCTAATTTTGTTGGTTGGAGTAGCGAGGAGACAGAGACCTGGCGCTATAGATACCTTTGTTCTTTGGTTTTAATACAATACTATAAAATCTACTTTCATTTTCGACTGCAGTGATAGGAGTCTTTGCAATTTAATTTGTTGAATATGAAGCCAATACGCTCATTGCTAAATAAATATCTGCCTTGTTACTTTGAAATCTCTTTTCTTATCTCCACTTTATTTGTTTTTAGCCTATCATAAATGTTAATATGATTCCAATGATTGAGACTGAGGATCTATCGCACACACGTTTGAAAGATCGAATTCCTTCAGTTCTCGAAGTATCAAGCATCTCAAGGTTATTAACACAAGTCTCATCATCTCTTACAGCACCGACGCCCCGACAATCATCACAGGCTTATCTAATAATTTCCGCTATTCCGTACCTTTATTCAGCTGTATATAGACCTTCTTCGTCTTAGCCGTTATCTTGGTTAGTATTAAGTAAATACACATGCAGCAAATAGCTACCTGTAGTTAAAGTAAAATATTGTCGTTCTAAACGAAACATCTTTGTGGACTATATCTAGTGACAGTAAGACGTGATTGAATTATATTGCTGCGGCACCGACATGTTTTGGTCGAGAACTACAGCCAAAGGATCGCCAAGGAGACATGGGTCAGTTGCGTATAGCACCTTGGCCATAAGGGGATGAAGAATAGGTGGCTCCTTAATCTAGTTCAATCACTAACAAACAATGCCAACTCGAATCACAATGTTTACTTTGATGATGTCAGCAACAACAATTCGAAGTCAATTGCATATCTAGATCCAGCTTCTTATATGGGGGAAAACCTCAACACGGCGAAAAAACCTCTAGCTTGTACCTGTCGGTATCTTGTACCATTTTTTAAGCTGCATCATCCAGATGTAAATCTTCTTCGGTTTCCTGTAGGCTATTTTGACATGTAGTTCAAGGCCAAGTGCTGCAGAAAGGGAAAAACCCTTATCTGACTATCCAACAAGGAAGAAAGGTAAAGCACGATTCGTAAGTCACACCAAGTCCAATAAGGAATTTAATAGATTTCTAAGCAAAAGAACACGCAGGTCATGCTGTGCCAATCGACATGTTTGTATGGCAAATTGGCAAAAACGAATGTCGGTGGAGAGGCTCGAACTCTCGACCTTTGGATTACTCTGACCTGGGGCCAAATCACAGGATTTCACTATGAGACCAACGCTCTAACCAACTGAGCCACACCGACATTGGTGAACAGAATTCATTCGATTTCTTGGTGGCGAGAAGGTTTCAATTTGTAACTCAAGAAGGCCAGACCGCTTGTCCCATACTCCATTTCGTATCTTTCAACAACAGTTTCCTAGTGTTGTCTACATTTAAACAGAGTAATTATAGCAAGCTTTTGAAAGTAGAAGTCAACATGCAGACCGATTTGATGAATTGTCTATTTTACACAGACTCTTCGGACCCTTGAGTTAAATAATGCTTCAAGTCTTCCCCTATGAACCTTTTTCATCCCGTCCTTGCAGCAAGAATAGCAAAAGGTCGCAAGTTAGACAAATACTTTCTGTCGCTCTTCATGGTTGACCTTGAGCACAACGTCATACAGCTCCAAGACTTCGTTCGCCGATAATTTGTGTCCTGTGTTGCGCGCACTCAAAGCCTTCCCAGCAACATCCGGACACCCTTCCTGTTGCAAAGCCCATTTACCTCCGTTCACTTTCGACGAGAACTCTCCAGAAATCATGTACTGCCAACTTCGACAGGCATTGAGAACACTATTCGCCGAGTTGGCCTCATTCATTTGATGCCATTTGAGAGAATCGGCCATTCCATCCAATATCCACGAACGCGGAATTTCATCGAATGCTTGGTCTATAGCCAAACCATGGATACATTGGCCAAGTTGGCGACCCATGGCAATATCGAGAAGAAACCAATGACTCGCTTCCTGTGATGGATCAAGGCTGACATGGTCGGTCTGGCTAGGTCCTGTGTTAAGGTTGAGCTCGAAACCGGGATGGCGACTGGCTGGATAGACTGATTCTTGTGCGTATACAACGAATTCGAGTTTGGTAGCTGGACATGGAAGCGATGCTTGGTTTACGCGAGATATAATGGCTTGCTTTTCCGTGGTTGAGAGAGATGTTTTGACGATTGCTTGGACATCAAGATCGCTGAGGCCCGGTTCGAAGGCACCGTAACTGGCTGAGCCGAAGAGATATACCCCAACTAGCTGGTCACCCAGATGATCAACAAAACGTTTGACCAATTCGTCGATGTACGCTCGAACGTTGTTTGGTAGATTGTTCGCCATGATCGCCACCGTTTCTTCGGACTAGGATCCTGTTGTCACAAACTTCGCCAGATGCAATGCGCCCTGGCAAATAGAATCACGTTTCTAAGCGAAGAAGAGTGTGCAGCTCGAGCTAGCGATAAGAGGTCTGCGAGGCAGGTTGACAACAGCCAGCGGAAGTGGGGTTGATGCAAGCCCCAAATCTGAATGACAAGTCCTCCTGCCTCAATCAGTCACAACTCTGCTTTTCCAATACAGCGTCTCAATGAGCTCAGCAAATGATCACCAAAAGAAAATAACCAAAATGATAGGTCACGAAGAAGGCAGCGATTAATAGCTGGCGCAGGTGGCAAAAATGCTGCAAATGGCAAAAACATACAACAGCGGGGATTCGCTGGTCGTCACCGACCCAACTACTAATCCGCCGGTTAGTGGCTTGACTATGGGAGAGCGGACGGGATCCCGTATTTTCCACTACCTGTGGTCGTATGTACTATGAAAAGAACTTGCTTGTTCTCATATACCTACAATTGAGGAAAAGTTCAAGTTGGGTAGTACTTGCACAATTTGGTTTTTCAATCAAGTTTCATAATAAAAGGCATCATCCTCTGGTGCCTACGAAGGTAGTACCT
>QGED01000121.1:0-95870 GCA_004367475.1 Fusarium camptoceras | reverse complement strand
TGAGTTGAGTTGAGTTGAGTCGAGTTAGGTTCGGGAGGGAAAGGAAGCGGAAGCCAAGCCAAGGTTCCTAGGGTCCGCTGATATGGATGACCCATGAAGGTCTGTCCGTCATGGTGCCCGGCAAGATGGAGCCCCAGAATCAATCTCCAAGTGTGTGTACAGATACTGCACGGTACAGTACAGTGTGCGATGCGATATCGTCGGCAGTCGATGGCATCGTAAATAGAAACAGCTGGGGGCGCATTGCTTCTGTTCTGCTACTTGGCCTGTTCCTGAACACTATAGTTCAACGTGGCGTCTTGCGAGAATCTTAAAGCAAGATATAGACCACCGCGTAGGGCTCATCATCGCCTTTTAAAGTATGCGCCTTGCTTCCATTACTGCTGGGGATCGGCATCTGGCAGCCCTCTGATAGCTGGCCGGCACGAGTTTCAAGGCACAGGAGTTAGGAGGAGATGAGACCCAAATAGAGAGGCGACGATGATTATACTCATCTCTTTAAGCGACTGCCGATAGTATATATGGAAATAAGATGGAACAATGAGTAATAATTAGGTAGTTTTTACTGCGCGCAAAAGACAGTCCAACGCTTTCCGATTTGCGCTGCGCAATGCACCGCCGCATCCGCTTTTCTACCTCCTAGGTTCCGATCGAGAATGCGCCCTGGCTACTAATCTTCCCCTGAAGTCAGTCGCAAACCAAGAAAAAGACAAAGCACCTGAGCAAATGATTTGTATTCTCAAAGTACCTGCTTGACAATCTATTGAGATGATTCACTAATACATTTGTACCGAAATTAGGGGGACGTCATAGCAGTTCCTTGATAGAAGCCCGGGTTCATCGGTCGCGGTACCACAATGGATGGGTCCTCGATGGATGGATCAGGTCTCCAGCTTCAGGGCAAGCCGTCCAACCAGCCCTGGCCCAATCTCAGCGCGGGCAAGCTGGAGCCTGTCTGAACCCATGGCGCTGTAATTACAGGTCCTTCAGGGCTATCAAGCTCAGCTGTAGCGGTCTCTTAACATGAACTTCAGGGAGCTCTAACACTGAAATCCACCAACGCAAGCGGGTTCGTGTTAGTGAACCGTCAGGGTATCAGAGGAACTGAGCATAAGAGACGAAATAATTTGATCACCTTATGCGAGCTTAGACCGGCTCCTAGGTTACTTTATTCTAGCAGTCCAAGCCTTGGAGGATGTTCCCTCTATTACCATTACCCACCTGTAGGCCCAATCCCTCCTCAGTAGTAGGTAGCGACAAAATCCAAGAACCTTCGTCTCGTCTGGGCTCCTCTTTTCCTCATGCACATCCTCTTGCCGACTGTTCAACGCCGCCACAAGCATCCCAACACGGATCAAGACGTCTCTTGTGAGTCCCATCGCCTTTACTATCATGCGCGATCCCCATCGAGGCCCAATCTCGAGGCCCTGCATCTCCCCTCTTCTATCCTGAGCCCCCAGCTCCATGACCGCTCTGCTTGATCCGTCGTCCCCGTCCCAGCAAGCGCCAGACAGACAGACCCGACCGTCGACCTACCCATTGTCCTCAAACACCACTCTTCCTCAGCATTCAAGCCGCTCTTCCGCTCATCTAGTCCTTCCTCTCTTGCTGACTTGCTTCGAAATTAACAGCACGCACTACAACAAACCATCGCTGTCGTTTCAACGAAAACCGTCCGTCGTCGTCATAACGCACCGCCCTCACTCAAGCCCTTAGACCACAGTCACCACACACACAAACGAGACTCGGCGCTTACCGCTGCCCTGGATGGTGATTGCCTCTTGAATCTTCACTGCCGACCGCTTCGACTCCGTCTTGATACGTTTATATCGCCTTTGCTTTGGTCACTGGCAGTTTTTCGTCTTGAGCGTACTGTTGAGCGATCCTGCTGAAGAGGGCCGGGCCCAGTCTATTCAAAGCCCGCAACCACCACATCCCAACCCATATTCTTGCTCCATCCTACATATATCTCTTTCCCATCTCCATCGATACGTTACAACACTTTTGATTTCCCACACAATGGCTTCCATGTCACCGCTCAACACCACTTTCGGTGTTTCGGGGCCATCCTCCGTCGATGGTAGCGTGTCCCCTCAGCAGACAGTGACTCCCAAGACCGTCGCATTCGAGCTTACAATCGCCGATTCGCCCGAATATCGAGCGCGCTTGCCGATGCGAGTCAAGATATATCCTCATGATACTACTGACTCGATTGTCACTACCGTAAAGAACTTTTATGGCCTGTACTCGGGTCCCACCGGATCAAAAGGTGTCAGTTTTGAGGATTACGAGGGAAACACTTTGATTGCCCGTTACGAGAACTTTCAGGACCGCATGGTAGTATACGTCAGGGTGATAGAAGAAGCTCCGGCGAACTCATCCGCATATGCTCCTCGCCCTTACCACGACCCTCCCATGAGTGGCCACCCTTACTACAGTGACAATGGCTATGCTCCCCAAGCCTCGCGTTTTGCGCAAGAGGTCTCTAGACCCAATTCCCAATCTTCGCGGCGGCGAAGCCCCTCTCCCAATACTGCTCGTGGCAGAAGAAGTGCTTCTGCCAGCACAAATGGTAAGAAGGGACGTTCACGCTCGTCCAAGACTCGCGCTTCAGCTTCTCGGAGCCATACCGAACTATATAGCGACAGTATAAACGGCTACAGCAGCAACGACGAACATGGCTCAACCTCCGGAAAGAACAAGGACCAAATTCCTAATCCTGATATCAGCATGGACAATATAGTTGAAGGTGGTCGTCGCAAAAGAGCCAAGTTTGAAAGCTCGGTAAGTGGAGACCGCCATTTTGACAAGGCGGGCTCAAAGAGACTGACAACGTCGGGCTACAGGAATTGCCCCTGTTCGCACCCCCTCAGATGCCTGCAGCAACTTCGAACCCTTCCGTGTCTCCCGCTCGCCGTGCTGAACCTCATCGTCCTGCGATGCCCTTTGTGCAGCCTCATCAAAATCCTTTCACGAACCCCCCTCGCCCCATGCAATCGCCGCAAGGCTATGGCAGTGGCATTACACATCCAAGCCTTTACTCAACACCGGGGCCTGACGCTCGTCGCAACCGAAATAGTGGCGGATATACTAGCAGCGCAATGGGAATTCTTCCTACACCCGACCCCACTGTGGGCAGCTGCGTCTCTGAAGAAGATAAGGACGTTGCCATTCAGCTGATGCGACTTGGTGACATGTCCAACATATCCCACGGCCGAACCTCCGCTTCTACTCTCGATGACACATTCAGTGGCAGGGCTGATGCTGCTTCCTCTACCGGTGCTACCAGTGATGGCGATAGTGAGAGTGAAGCAGAACTACCCCCACCTCGTCGCCAGAAACTTGATATGACTGGTGTCGTCGGAAACGTCTATCAGACCACTGAGTCACATTTTATGCCGCCTCCTGAGAGCGCCGAAGTCAGTGGCGACGATGCTGACTACGAGGATGGAGCTGACGATTCTCTTCTATCCAATGGCAAGAGCAAGTCTGCCAAGACCATGAAGGCACCTCCCAAGCACAAGAGCTCGGGCTCTGTTTCGAAGGCATCTTCAAATAAGACCTCTAAGAATGCTCGCCCCATCAGTGGCACCAAGGGCAAGAAGCTACCCCCTGTGCCTAGTGGGCCAATGTCACCCGCCTCGATGCCCCCTTCACGCAAGCAGTCAGTGGCTTCCACTGGGCAGACCCCCCTAGCCCCCGGCGAAGATGACCAGCCCGACCTGTCTACCAAGCCGCGTTGCCAGCGCTGCAGGAAAAGCAAGAAGGGCTGTGATCGCCAACGACCTTGCGGGCGTTGTCGCGATGCTGGCTTGACCGCTGATCAATGCATTAGCGAGGACGAGGGCAACGGCCGAAAGGGTCGATATGGTCGACATATGGGAGTGCCCATCACTAAGGATGAGGTTCCTGTCGCTGCTCAGCCTGCGCTATTACCTGCTGCGCCCATCGCTGCAGCAGTTATGACAGGTGATAAGTCCAAGAAGCGCAAGCGGTAGGCGCCGTGTTTTCTGTATTTATTTTCATTTCATTTCATCTCTTCCCTGCTCTTCTATCTCGCGGGCGATGGGGCGGCACTTATGATCGATACTCGGACGTAATAACGACGGTCAGTTGACCATTACACTCCTTATACGGCGTTCGGAAGAAAGATGTGGGAGTTGTCGAATTCGGGTTTTACTATTTCGTCCTTTTCCTCTGCTTCAACATAACTCTGATCAACCCTCAACTGTCAGCCTTGGCGATGTCTGACAGAGAGTGGCTAAAGCAGTTTAACAGAGTGAGCAATGAGGAAATGACCGGCGGCATGGGTAGGGAAAAGGGGCGCGTGGATTGGAAAATCTCCCAGGGGCTACAAAGACAGCAAGAAAAGGCATATGGATGGGTTATCGTGTGTCTATATGGTCGCGTACAGCGCGGAACGAGGGACTAAAAAGGTGACCCGTCTGGATGTTCGGGGATTTGTCCGTCAACAACACAAAAAGATCGGATGGGTGATAGCGGGTATTGCATCTGATTGATTCTCCTGTTCTTTTCTTTGTTGTACTTAGTGTCAATACAGCAAGCATGTTCGATGTCAATTTGGTGGCCAGGTGTGTTAAAAGAATTGTCCTCCAAGGCTCAGGGCATCAAAATAAAGTAGCCAAAGTGCCAGTCTAAGCTTGCGTAAGGCAAGATTATTTCGTCTCTTATTCTCTCGGTGGTCAACTTTTCTGACGCCTTCACGGTGGTACAACACGCGTGGTTATGAAGTGTGCGACAACCGAATACGTGATCTACAGCCATGCGCTTGAAACGTAAATTGGCAAAAGTCACAGCATCTACACTCTAGGGTCATGCGACCACTTTGCCCTTGTTTTGAAGCTGTAACAACGTTGTGGTTGGGAATTGACCAATGTTGATGTCGTATAGGGAGTTTGCGCTGTCGCAAAAACCGAAACCTCGGAACAGCTCGCCGACGGGGCCGGGCCGATGGATCGCGCTACATACATGAGCCCACGCGCGCGAACTTCACAACACTGTCGCACAATCCCAGCTTTCCATTTCAATCTAATTGCTATTTTCTTGTCCTTTTTCGACTTATTAATATTTTGCAATACAGAATGGCAATGTTGTGGTCTAACCTACAGCACACCCCTACCGCAAATCTGAGCCCCCCACCATCACAACTTGGACTAGCGTGCCGTTCCAGCCCCACTATTTACCGTTGCGGAGATGGTTTAGCAGCCGATTGGCTGGCAAGTTTGATAGTAGATCACGTGATACACTTACATCATCCTTTTCTTTACCGCTGTTCTTGTTTACCCCTCCATCGTCGGCGCGGGGTAATTTTTGACAATTTTTTTTGCAAGTCTGAATGGGGCAAGAATGAAGAGGAGTAGACAGAAATAATTGATCAGTCTGAATTAAATTTCAGATAAGGGCGACTAAGCTTGTACTTGAGTCAAAGTTTGAACCATGCGGGTAGAACCGTTTCGAAAAGATGCTAAATGCGAACCGGTCGTCGCAAGAACCAAGTTGCGTGTTCCAAACCAAGTTATCATGATGGAAGCGACTTTTGTGCGCAGTCGCAACAGAGCGCATCGCAAACTTCAATGCAAAACTCTTCGTGGTCGCGCATGAGTTCTGCATTGTTATTTCTGTTGTTTATTCTTCATCGGACGCCGGCCGCGGCCAGCCGTGTGACTCTGCCCCTGGTCTTCTATTGGCCCCACGTGTTTTTGTACGGACTTCCGTCTCCGGGAATTACCATACCGGCCATCGGAGCGGGGCTCGAGTGGAGAGCGGCTTGTCGGCGGTGGGTGGGTCGGGGAGGTCGAACTTACCCTAGATATGAATATAACTGATGTTTTTCATCTTCAGATGTACGTGACATAGCAAGTCGGAGAGATATTTGGCTGGTGAATTCGTAGCAATCTAATGAAGTTGTTTAAAGACAGATTGCTTGCTGTTTTTCGGCCAGTCTGGCTATAGATCACAACATGTAGTCACGTACTTTTTACATCAAACTGCCGATCTCTCTCCCAATCCATGTCGTTAGTACCGACACTACAACAGCATGATACTCAAAGAATACACTCGTCGTGCAACATCCAGCAACCCCCCAGGTCTATCTTATCCCATCATGTAAATGAAGGGCGCGGCAGACATCTGTATTCGTAACCCCACGATCTAGCGGCGAATGATCGGGACTGAAATGGGAGGCAATGACTTGCAGACACAGAATAACAACCCGGCACCAGCGTTTGTGGGGCGCGATATCGGCAAAAGATTCTAGAAGAGTGCGCCCTTCAAAGAAAAAATGTTGACTTGTGACTAGCCACAGGCTACAATCAGACAGAGAAGCTTGAAGTTGCAATGTTATATAGTTTTTGTATATCTCGAATGTTGAGTAACTGAGACGATACTTTACACATCGAGAATTGTGAACTTTTTCTACCCTTGATCTCATCCACTGATGATCTACGCTCTGGTATCCTCTACACCGTATCAGCAATGTTTGGCAAGAACATAGAAAAGACGCCAAACCACAGGCCGTCGTCGCCATGCTCTTCCGATAATGACCCTGAGGCTCCTCAGATCCTTCGTCCAACGATTTCCAACACAGACGCTCCTCCTCCAATATTTGATCTAGATACCTTTAACCCTCCAGACGGCGGGTTCCGAGCATGGTCTCAAGTCTTCGCGGTTATCCTGATCAATGCCCTGGCATGGGGTTACCCTGCCTCCTTCGGCGTTTACCAGCTTCATTATGAAGAGTCTCTTGGCCTACCGTCGTCCCAGATCTCGTGGATTGGGTCTTGTCAGACGTTCCTGACTTTCGCTTTCTGCGCCCCGGCTGGTCGTCTTGCTGATGCTGGGTATACTCGAGAGACTGTTGCTCTTGGGAGCTTCTTAGCAATCCTCGGCACGTTCATGACAAGTCTGTGTACGCAGTACTGGCAAATATTTCTTGCACAAGGCGTTTGCACCGGAATTGGCCTTGCCCTACTTTTCATGCCTGCTGTGACCGTTCTGGGTTCTTATTTCAAGGCAAAGAAAGCATTCGCTCTTGCGTTGGGTGCCACGGGCACCGGCTTGGGATCCATAATCTTCCCTGCTACTTTGCAATATCTTATTCCGCAAATTGGGTTCCCGTGGGCCGTTAGATGTGCTGCTTTTGTTGCCCTTTTCATGATTGTTATTGCCAACCTCATGCTGAAGCCGTATCTGCCGCCCAGGAAGTCAGGTCCGTTGATGGAATGGGAGGCGTTTAGGGAACTCCCTTTTATCCTGTTCGTTCTAGGCGCTTTCCTGAACTTTTATGCTCTTTACTTTGGTTTCTTTTATGTAAGTCGCCGAACAGAATTTCTTCCTCGTGAGCTCAGCCGTTGACAGACGTCCAGATCAATGTTTATGCACGAAACGTGATTGGGTTCACATCTGTTGAAGCAGTCAGCTTGTTGCTCATTCTCAACGCCATGAGTATTCCCGCCCGTCCCATTATGGGATATCTTGCAGACAATGTTTTGGGGCCAATAAACACGTTCATTATTGGCCTAGCAGCGCTCAGCATCATGGTATACTGCTGGATGGGTGTCAAAACTGCTGCGGGCATGTATGTATTCTGTGTTTTCTTTGGATTCGCGAACGGCGCGTGTCAAGGAACGTTTGTTGGAGCAAATGCTAGTTTGACAAAGGTTTGAGGCAATGTCCCAGAGAATACGTATGATGCTAACGTCCCCAGGATCCTCGAAAAATGGGAACTCGCTTCGGCATGGTCCAAACGATTTCTGCTTTTGCCAGTCTGGCAGGCCCGCCAACTGCAGGCGCCATTCTTGACACTTCCAACGGTAACTTTACCTATGCGCAGATTTGGGGCGGAACCGTGTTCTTACTTGCTGCCATTATAACGTCGGGATCCCGAGTTGCATCGACAGGATGTGTCTTCTTGAAAAAGAAGTAAGTCAAAGGTGGGAGAAATGGTATTCTTGATTCAAACAAGGTGAGTTGAATATCACAATGACGGAAAGGAAGAGTCAGTGGTAAATTATGTAATGGATATTGTAATGTTGAAATTTAAAACGTTTCACATATATACTCATTGTACCCTGCGCAAGTGGTGAAGGGTGGTGATGACTAGTCGAGCGATTTGACTGCCGTCTTGCCAGACATAGTCGTGCTCGCCTCTCAAGTCCTTGTTGACTTCCAAGTTGATTCCTTGTTGAGCCAAGAGGGTCGTCATATTGTCGATCTCGGGCTCATCGATGAGACCATCCTCAGGGGACCAGGCCAGTAGGACCATTTTGCCATTCGGCCACTGGTTTTTGAAGCTTTTGTCAGATTTGGCCGGTGAGGCCTTTTCCCACTCAGACTTGTCCTCACCGAACGCAGATCCAATGAAACCAGCATACCCGCCGTTGAATCTGTCATTGAGTCCAACCAGATCGTAAATGCCCGACACTCCAACGATGGCAGTAGGCAAGGGTCCCTTGGGGTGAGACGGGAAAATACCATCACTCATCAAAAGTTGCATAGCAAGGGTTGCGCCTGCAGAATGGCCAACCAGGATGTAATTGTCCGACAGCCCATACTTATCTTGTACGTAATTCAGGGCCGACCAAATATCTTCCAAGTGGTCGGGATGTTTTGCACTGGCTGACTCTTGGGGGAACTCTGGATGAGGGGATAACCGATAGTCGATACTGATGAAACCGGCGATATCCAAAGTCGCAACAGCACCTGACATGACGATGCGCTTGATACTCTGGGTGAAATCGTTCTCATCGTTACGAGGATCACGCCAACCACCTCCATGAATGAAGCTATGTAGTTGTTAGTGACACTAAGAAGATAATCAACCAAATTCGAAATGAAGGAATCCTCACACTACCCAATGGCCTGACTTTTGGTCGGGGCGACTAGAGAAGCGCCAAACACCCAATTTCTGGCGGCTATGATTTCCGTATTGGTGAGACGCGTAAGTAAGTCCCAGGGACACATCTCCAGCAATGTCGGCCATCTTGTCTCGCCTTGATGGAAGAGTTTAAACTAACAGCGCTATGACCTGGACGATGATGTTGGTAACAGGGGGTTTTCGCGGAGGTTTGGTAAGGATTGGGATAGAAAAAGCGAGAAACTTTGATATGAGGCGTTAGTTCCTTCGGCAGCTTCTATGGTAAAAGTCAGTTTAAATTGGGATTCGATCGTAATTGGTCTAGACTTTGATGGTCCTTGATGCCAACTAACCTGCAGTTCTGGTACTGGCTTCTTGACCGAACGAACAAGGTGAGGGAGGGGATGGAACTTTCCAAGCCGATATTGTCCAATCAGAGGTACTTTGCAACTTATCGTTGCCGTTCAGCTTAAGGTGCAGATGCTAAGTTACACGTCGAGATATCGATCTTTTGACAGCTGAACGGTACATAGTATTTGCTTTTTGTGCAACGGGTGACGTGGGAAGGAGCACCCTTAAAAGATGGGGAGTTATGATGGGAAGGCACGGAACCGCGGATGAGTACCTTCCGCATGTCCCGTCTTTCCGCCTTCCCGTTTATTAGGTCTACAGCATCAACTCTCTTTTACATCCATATTATCTTTACCAGGGACTGCTTCTCACTATAACCCCGTGATGCGCCGATTAACCGGAGATCCTAGATCATGCTCGCAACGAAGGAGAATACGGGAGATTGCCCACTTGCTTGACCGACAAACCAGCATGAGCCCGTCGTACCGCTTCAACAAAAGTACAGCACGGATACAGTAACACGAAAAGCCCGTTGAGCTAAGGCATGCGAAGTCCGGGTTTGCAGCACAACCTAGCACAGTGGATGCGCCTGTCTGTATAAGGAAACTGGCCATGCTGCGTTGCGCAAATTTAGCGAAGGAACCTGTGCGCATACATCGAACTGGTTGCGAATCACCATCGTTTCACGCTTCCAACAAAGCTAGACGCCAATCTTGATCCGTGGTCCACACCTGAACATGAACAGGGGCCTCACAGCTGACAGGTATACATGCTTGACATGCTCGGAAGCGAGGATAAATAATGGCCAAGGCCTGTTCCTGTCGGGGTCTCCAATGTCACCCTCTTCCCGTCAGTAGTGCCTAAATCGCCGACGCCTAGTGCATTTGTGTCAAGCCACCAGCCCAGAAGATATTGAAAGTAAGCAAGTCTTTAGGATCTTCAGGAAGGACAAGTCCCTCAGTCAGACTCAAGAGGTGATTGATCACAAGTCGGGCTGAGTGATTGCCCAAAAGCAAAGATGCCAACCCAGCATTGTTTTCTCAGCCGTGTTTCTTAAAAATTTTCTTGGCGTCTTTCAATATCCTGTCAGGGATGCAGGAATGGGCGTTCCTATAGCTGACGCTGAAACACTGGAAGCCGAATCCGTGCGGATCAAAAGTGTCCTACCAACTCCTTGGGTTCGCACCATCGGGAAAGCAATTGGAACGGTCTAGCGTCTAGAAGAATTGAAGATCTGCAATATGTCTTTGCGCCTTTGGCCAAGCTGAATTTTGAAACTTCATCTAGGCTGGGGCAATTTTGCGACTCCACCGCATGATCTCCCACATGTTAATTGTTATCCATCGACTGGCAATGATGGAATCGATACTAACTAATTAGTTTGGCGATGGCAAACCACTAACTGTAAGTATTCACAACCCCGAGTTGTAGTGGCTTGCTAAACAAAGGATGATAGTTAGTGGCTTTAAACTCGCATGCAGGGTTCTTATTCTACACAAGCGTCTCGTCCTAGACTGGCTCTTGTAAACAATAAACATTGTATCCCAACAATAGCTTTGTTACCCAGATTCGCTTCTAAATGTTCAGAGAATGATACCTTGTATGATATAAGATCACGTACCGTAATACTGGTGTTTGTCGTTTATGGATTGCTGGTATTGTGTTTTCCAAACGGCCCGGCGAGCCTCGTTCTACCTTAGTGGTCAGATGCGTTACCAAACGAAACTGACAGATTGGTTCCTTGTCGAACCAAGGAATAATCTACATGGATAAGGAATCGGGGAAGCAGTTTTGCTTCCCGCTATTGATCCCGGCGCCTGAAAAAGACTAGGAACAAGCCGCAGAAGGTGTTATGTCTTCAAAGGGACAATGTACTAGGGTACCATGAAGACACCAGCTTCACACCCTCTCTTTCTTTCAGCCGGCGGATCGTCTGGTACCTTACATCCATCGCATCATGTCCATAAAGCATGTATGTAAACTAACTCCCTCTGACACCCGGTGTGCAGAAGCCCCTAGCCCGCATTTGATCAGATCCGCCATGTCGGTTGGAGGTAATATCGGACGTGTGATTCACTGGGGTCTCCTGCAGCTGTGAGATATATCTTACAGTAACCCCCTTGCCCGCCTACATTGATATTATCCATGACCCTCGTTTGATACTCTTTATCGTCCCGCGCTATTTGACGATCACTCCTTGACACTTGAAAATAGGCCATGTTCGAGCCTGTCAACCTTTCATGACGCCGGAGCGCCATGGCTACTAACGAGCATATTGATCTGGACGAGGAGAATGGAATCGCTCTGGTTGCAACGGCAATAACCCTCTTAGTACTCAGCTGGATCTCAGTTGGGTTGCGTGTCTACACAAGAGCTTGGTTAATGAGTGGCCAACAACTCGACGATTGGCTCATGCTCATTGCTCAGGTACATGGTTTACTCATCGAAAAGAAAATAAAAGCTAACCAGGCAATAGGTGATATTTACTGTATCTTGCGCTTTCATTCTAGAAGGTGTCAAGCAAGGGATCGGGAAACACAATGATGCTGTTGAATCTGACGAGTTCAAAGTGCAGGCCTTGATGGTAAGCTATTCATCGTCGTACAAGGGCAGTTGTGTTTAGGTACTCACATTGTATTAGTGGCAGGCTTTGGCGACTGCAACGTATATCTTGGACATGATGTTCATCAAGCTCAGCATTGGCGTCTTCTTGCTGCGGCTCAGTGTCCAGAGGGTCTACAACTGGATAATCTGGATCAGTCTAGCTATCATCACTATATGGAGCCTTGTCCTCTGGTTTTGGAACCTTTTCCAATGTAACCCGGTAGAGATGCAATGGGACTTCCGCATCAAGGATGGTACATGTGTCTCTGCAGATCAGATCGTCTCGGCCGCTTATGCTATAAGTGTTATGACGGTCCTGTCTGACTGGCTCTACGTAAGTGAAGCAAGCTATAATCGATTTGCATCGTACTAACTTTACCCATAGGCACTTCTACCTATACCAATGCTATGGTCGGTAAAGATGACAAAACAAGCCAAGGCAACAGTCATAGTCATCTTAGGGCTGGGAATATTGTAAGATAATTGTCATTCATTTTTTCTACAGAAAAGACTCTAATGTTGTGCAAAGTGCAAGTGTCGCGACTCTGGTACGTCTACGATTTCTTGCGGACCTTACCGACACCGAGGACATTTTATGTGAGTGGAATATATCTGTTTTTCTTTTGCTTCCAGCTGACATATTCCAAGTTGCTGGTACCGATGCAATGGTATGGACCCTGATAGAACCAGGCGTTGCTATTATCGCGTCCAGTCTAGCTACCATTCGCCCACTTCTGCGGGCTATGAAGATCAGGGGTTTCGAATCTACCGACCACACTTACGATACGGGGCAATCAGCTGCTGTCAAGTCTCATCCAAACCATCATAGCCCTGGAGTTATGGTCATGCCAGGCTTTGGCCCCGAGGATGTTTCACTGAACAACATTCCGCTCCAAAATCATAGCCGGCCATATCTCGATGACGTGCATATTCTATATCCCAGAAGACCAGCCAATGGCCCTCATTCACCGGGACAAGCTAGTCTCGGTAAGAGCGAGATCTTGGTGATACAGGGCAACGGCTCCCCCCCACAGACACCTCCTGAAACCCAAATCTATCGTTCTCCTTCTGCCTCCGATGATCAGATACACGACCTCGAAGCGCAGAGCCAAGACCTCGATCGCTATAATAACAGACAGAGAAGGGGATAAAGGGGCTTATAACATGATACTGCAAGGGAGTGTCTGAGGGATGATCATCTGTCTTTGCTCTACGTTTATCATTCGAAATTCATTGATGATTTCTTGTCGGCGAAGGGAAAGGTCATGACTAGAGGTGTTTTAAGAGGGTTAGGAAGAAGGGCTACAAGGCGATAAACATGAACCGCGTTGGTAATGCGGAAAGGGACTGTATGCTTGGGCTGATAGGGGCTACAGAGCATGGCGCTCGGCGTTTTTCTATTTCTTTCCAGAGATAGTTGTGAGGTTGGATAACTCCTAATGTATCTATAATGATTGGTAATTGTTCAAATCTTGGCCTAGCTCTCTGCTGGGGAAGCAATGCAAGTGCCAACATGACAGTTTGAGATGAGAGTATCAGGACATTGGAAGGATTGACCACTAAGAGCTCTAAGATAGTGACCTAATGTAAACTTAGACTAGCATTTATGGTATTTTGTTTTGGCATTTTGAGCTCGGGAGGATATCTAAATCTCTGCTGCCTACATAGTATTGGAAGAAAACAGGTTGATTGTTGCCTCTTAGAAGTTAAACATCCAAACAGCTGGTGCTTGGCATTGTTAAAGAGAGCGGTGCCCGTACAGGGAGTAAAGCGCAAAGAGGAAACACCTGCTAAATGAATTGTGTCGGGTATCTTTGTTCATTTGTGGATTCAGCCACTATAACTAAGTATTTTGTTATCGTACGAGTTTCCCAATGTGATAGCTCATGAATCTATACATATCAATCACGACAGAATCTCTCTACTGCGTTTTAAGGTCCTCGGATGAGACCTCCCATTCCTCCTCCTCATCCCACTTGGGCGCGAGGACAAAGCGACCCATGATCTTACCCATACCAATACTCTCTCCTCCAACGACACCTGGCCGTGGCTTTTCATCATTCTCTTCGATAATCACGGCCGTTGTTAAGAAATTCATTCCAACGGCAGGGCTCAGCTCCATTGTGCTGCCACCCCAGTCCATCTCCACGCGACCTGACTTGCGTACCTTGAGCTGACCCACCATACCGCCTGAAGATAGTAGGCTGGACATGAAGCCAGCCTTTTGCTCTGGGTCTTCAAATCCAGGGATGTTGAAGCCATTGCTGTTCGAATCATTGGTAAGATCGACGGGATCTGCGTCAGCTGCGGCTGGCGTTGATTCGAGAACACCGTCTTCGCCTTCAGTAGGCTCGGGCTTGATCTTGATGGATTTGGGTTGGGCGACTTGTTTTAGAGGAGGCAGGACAGGTGGGAATTGAAACAGGTACATGCGGCCATCCTTGTTGCTGGGGCCTTGTGTTTTCTCTTCCTCTCCCTCTGCACCCTCGGAGATTTCGACGGCGCCCAATTCGTTAGCAAGGACCTCTAGATCTGCTTGAATCATAGTTTCTTCCGATTCTTGAGCTGGTTTCTTGGCTTGTGGCGCTGGTGTCGCGGAGGTCTCCTTGCTCTCAGCTTCTGTATCCATCTTACTCTCGAGATCTAAGTCCATTGAATCATCCTGCTCCTTCTTGATAACTGGTGGCTTTAACTCGTTGTCCCAGATGCCTCCGTCTTCGCCGTTTTCGTCTGTTGGTTGAGATTCACCTGCATCACCGTCTACCCACAGGCTCTCCTCCTCTTTGCCCGCAGATGGGGGAATGACTTGTGCGTTTTCGGCAGCTTCTAATTCTGCTGTGGTAGCCACAACGACGCCCTCATCCTTATGCTCCCTTCGATATATGCCCATAGGCAGCACGCTGACAGTCCTCGAGTTGAGTGCCTCCATCATCGCCTCGTCTTCGCTATCGAGATCCTCCTCGGGCGTATGGAGATGGAGTTTATCCGCGTTGATTCGAGCCTCGCGATTCCTTGTTGCCTGTGCGAAGCCAGATTTGGAGTCTGATTTGAAACCTCGTCCACCGCCACCACCACCTCCAAAACCACCTCCAAAACCACCTCCGCCTCCTCCTCCGAACCAACCACCACCACCTCGACCGCCGGAACCTGTGACTGTCAGAAAACTGACATCGAAATAGTGCATTCGATATCTTGTTCTTACCTGCTGCGCCGGAGGAGAAGGGGCCACTTGCTCCAGAGATTCCTCGACCAAACCCGCCCCTGCCCATAGCATCACCGCGGCTCCTTTTACTTCTGAACCGTGAGCGACCACGGGCTTTACGCTCGTCGGCTGCTCTTTCACTGGCCTTTTGTTCCTCCTGGCGGGCCAGGCTATCTCGCTCTGCTTCATCTCGACGAACGTTCTTGGGTCGGAAACGCCCAGACGCAGGTGCTCTTGTTGCCCGAGTAGTATTGCCCCCGCGAGTTGGCGTGGAAGAAATACTCTGAGAAGCTGGAGTGGCACTGCCTGATGTTGCTTGAGCAGCTGAAGGGTCAACGCTGCTCTCGCCGGTTGCTCGCGAACCAGCAGCAGCAGCGCCTCTCCGGGTGCCCCGGGCTGATGCCCTGCCGCGATTCATCTTATTTTTAACGGTGGTTTTTTTTATGGAAGTTGATATCGGTGTTTAGCAATAGTTGTCGTTGTCGCACGTCCTGGGTCTTTAATCAAGCTTCACAAAAATTTAGTTTGTCGCGAAGCCGAAAGTCAGATAGTGGGGGGCGGGAAGGTGGGGGACGAGAAATTCTGCCAATTTTGTGCTCACCGCCTACAGATTGATGTCACTGGTCAAAGTACCTACCTAGGTAGGTACCTAGGTATGTGTCTAGCTTCACTTAAATTGGTACTGCTCTAATCCTGTAGCTACCTATATATTGTACTTATCGTTTAGGTTGAGGTGTTATAGCAAGAGACTCTTCAACAAGAGGAGAAATAAAATGATCTTTGACTCGCGTGGTCTACAGCACTGACATCCAAACCATCTGTGGTTGATCCGGCATTGCCAATAATAGAGCCCGAGGGTAAGGAGAAGCGTTGAGCGACCGCTGCAACGTCGAAGTTGAAGCCAATTTTGGATTAGATGGGTATATTTCAACTCAAACAATTGGCCTTGTCTTATCAAAAGCTTCTAGAGTGAAGCAAGCTCTATTAATTTCGAGAGATGGCAATTTATATGCTGTCCGTATTCTGACAAGCCCAAGGTGCACCAAGCAGTGTGGTGTAGTGTAGTTCCGCAGTTCCTAATGCGGAAATGCGCCCAAGTTCCATTGGCCAGACTTGATGATAGCCCCAGCGTCTGGAATTAGGACTATATAATATGGGATGAGCCAAAAGCTGATCATTTTTAGGCAGCAAATATCAATTTGTTTCCACAGAAGTGCCCTTTACTGCAGTATCAGGTCGTATCTATAGGCAATACGATAATAGATTGGTAAAGCTAGATAAGGCAGTCATGATGTCGCATGCCGGGGTATCAGTCAATTTAGCTGTACATTTTATGTGGAGTTAGAGTCCCTAGGCTACTTCTGGAGGACAATTCAATAGGTCACGACACCTCTCCCTTGAATATGCGCATTCTTCGAATAACGTCCAGCCAAATGACGTTAGGGTATACATCGTTCGCTCTAACCCTTGAGTAGATGTCGCCTCTTCAATCAGGAATCCACAGCTTTCGGATCCAACAGACTATAACCATCGAAAGACTTCCTGGAACCAGTCTCTGATATAGTTGTAGCGTTCATAAAATGATCAGGATGGACTGGCATGCTAGCTGAAACGAGAAGCTTCTTCGGTAAAAATCCATATATATAGTATGTATATACCAGGCCCCAAATGGCTCGTATCGTACCTACTGATTGATTTTCTAACCTGAGTCGACAGTCCTTGAAAGGTTTGAACCAGAAAACGCCGGCCGTGCATACCTCGCGGTCCACGGCAGTTAAGCAAAGCCTCATCGAAGACACATCAATGCCTTGTCCCCAAACTCTGAGGCGATGCTCCCTTCATGGTCGAGCATCGAACCAATCCATTCTCTTCCAGCTTCAACTGTTTTTGCTCCAAATTTGACGACCACGCAACCTCGAACATTGGCTGCAGACCAGAGAACACCGCCCTCTTTCTCCTTGTCTAACCGTTGTGACCGCCAACATTCAAGGTCAGAAGTATTCGTGTCGTCTTGGGCCATTGCTTCTGGCGATCGAAAATCTCGGGCACCAATGCGGGGAAGGGCAGCAAACTCAGTTTGGAAGAACTCTCCCAATGATTTTGTCTTTGCACCTCGCAGGATGAGGGTTCCAGTTATGGCCATATGTTGCATCATTTCAGGGAGCGTGCGGCCAACAGATTTGCTCGCTTCCCGGGACAAGATAATTGAGTCTCGGACAAGGAGTCTGTCGTCAGATGTCACCGCGGGATCTTGCAACCATATTTCGTTGCGCCCTGACCATTTCCTGAAGCTCCAATTCTCACCGCGGGCCACACGCCCTTGTGTGACCCAGTCCAAGAGACATAGGGATGCCTGTTCTCTGAGTTTGAATATTTGCTTCTGGGCGTACACGCTGTCTTCAAAAGGTTGAACAGGATCCGGGAGAAGGCACATGGAAGCGTCGTTGTCTATTGTGACATCCAAGTTTTGACTTGTAATGACGTCTACTGTAGGCGACTTGAAAATCTTTGTGTGACCTTGGGTAGCAATACTGAGCTTCGCCTCTGGTTTGACGTGAACTGTCAGATTGACACCATCCCCAGCAACAAGACCGCCCCCGTAAGATAGGAGGAACACCAGAGTGCTTGGTTGGCTTGAAGAGGGAGCTGGCGATATCAGCTTTAAAGGATACTGGTAAGTCATGGTCTCGAGGCCGCTTTCACCTGCGGGGAGTAGGCCGACGACGATGCGGCCATCGCCAGGAGATGAAGATGATGGAGGAAAGGGTGATTCCATTTCGATGGCATGTTGCGATGATGTAAGGGAGAGAAAGGCCGGGATGAATTATTCGACAACAGTCTAATTGAGTCAAGACAGTGTCCAGGTGTCAAAGCCAAACAGCGTCTCCATCTTGACGCAGCATCACTAACAAATGCCTTGGTTTCTATTGAGGCACGAGTCAAAGGGTCCTGTGCTATTAGATAAGAGATAAGAGGTCGTTGGTCGAAATTGTGGCTGGCGACCCACCTCTGAGCTTGGATTGTGGGGGTTAACAGAGGGATACCCTGAGCTTGGGTGTGGCTTAGGAGATTCAGGGCGTGAAGGAAGCGACAGGCTGTAGCGGTACGGTACAGCGACAAAAGCTGCCCTGCCCGACATTCAGCCGTCCCTAAGTACCTGCCTAGCACCACCCGCCCACAGGTAGCTTGCGCCGTCATCTCTACCTGCTACTCATTTGCACTCTACTACTTTACTCCACGCGATATTCGACGCGCCAAGTGGCCAAAATCTCCATTGTCGCCCTCGCATCGAGGGTTTTTGAGATCGAAACCCGATACTTTCAATTGTTAATACCGCGATCAGACTTGAAAGAAACCATGGACAATAATGCAAGCCCGACTCCCGACCCCGATGCTACAACGCGTCGCCGATCGGGACGCGTCGTGAGAGCGCCCTCTAAATTTACACCCGAACCTGCTTCCCAATCTACGCACCCGAAGCGCAAGCGAGACGATCAGGACGATGAAGACGAAGAAGGCCAAGAAGAGGCAGCCGAGAACGAAGCGCCTGATTCCGATGAGGAGATGAGCGACGAGCCTGATAACGATAGCGACGAGGATCATCCTGCACCGCGCTCCAGAAAGAAGGCGTCGCAAACAAGTCGCGCAAAGAAGCCCTCCGCCAAAAAGCCAAAGATTAACGGTTCCAAACCTTTGCGACCTGCGCGAGTCACCCATGCCGCCAAAAGTCTTCCAAGCAGACCTAAAAAGAGTGTTCGTATTGAAGATGCGGCATTGAAAGGAACCGGTCTATATTGTACGCGAAAATCTCCCGACGATACGCTTTTTTATGTACTAACGCGACTCAGCTGATCTTTTTGGCTCGGGCGACTCCAGCAGATCGGTGGCTGAAGAGTGGTTGAACAAGTATAATGGTGATGGAGTAGCAGCTTTCACTGACCTAGTGAACTGTATTCTGCAATGTGCTGGCTGCGACCAGCTTATCACAGAAGATGATGTTCGAGATGCAGAGAACATCGCTGGCAGATTGGCAGATCTCCAGAGTGTGTACCAAGAGGTAGTGTCGCGCTATATCTTTGGCACAATAACATGCGCTGACAAGATTGCAGCAAGAGATTACCGACTATCCTCTAATCTCGAGAACGAAACAGTCGCGATCCTTCCGAGACGTACTCATCAGCTTCTTCGAAAACCTCATTGTCGATATGCATCAAAACGAGCTCATGTATAGAGACGAGTTCCTGATTGAAAACCTCCACGCATGGCTTGCTAGTATGTCATCGTCGAGCCTCCGGCCCTTCCGCCATACTGCGACCACTATATCGTTGGCAGTTCAATCTGCCCTTGTCAAGGTTGCCGATGACCTTGATTTTAGACTTGGTTACACAGGAAAAGCTCGAAACTCGAAGGCTAAATTGAACGCTGGGCAGCAACGTGACATGGAAAAGAACACCAGCAATCGCAAGGTGTGCACCGAGGCGATCCAGTCATTCTTCGACACTGTCTTTGTCCACCGCTACCGAGATGTTGATCCTAGGATCAGAACCGAATGCGTGGAAGCTCTCGGCAATTGGATCATTGCACTGCCGTCTATCTTCCTTGAGCCTGGCTATCTACGCTACTTGGGCTGGATGTTGTCAGACACTCATGCTCCCACTCGCCTCGAGGTGCTCAAACATCTTGCCAAAGTCTTCAGGAAAGACGCAGATAAATTGGGACATTTCATCGACAGATTTCGCCCCCGTCTAGTGGAGATGGCTTGCAAAGATGCCGACGTATCTGTACGCGTAGCAGCAATCGGCGTTATTGACGTCCTTCGTGACCAGGATATGCTCGAAGGTGAAGAAGTTGATGCCATTGGAAAACTCATTTTCGACAACGAGCTCAGAATCCGAAAGGCAGTTGTTGGTTTCTTTGTAGCCTGCACCAAAGACGCTATTGGCGAAAAGGTGAAGAGCCTAGGAGATTCAGACGTCATGGAGGAGATTCCTAGCGGAAAGAAGGCTTCTCTTGACGCGCCTCGTGCTGAGTGGGTTGATCTGAAATGCCTGGCTGAGACGCTCGCTATCTACGACAATCAGATCGAGGAAGAGCAAAGTAACCAGGTCTTAGGGCTGGACGCAGCTGTGGACCTTTTAGAAGCTGCTGTTCCCGAGACAAGGATTTCCTTGGCATCGCAAGTTCTTTATGAGAAAGTTGATGAAATCAAGCAATGGACCCTTCTCGCTGGATATCTGCTATTTGATCACACAACGAGTTCGAAATCAAGATCGAAAGGCAACAATCCGGAGCTTGCATTTAAGAAGGCCGTTGCTCCCTCCCCCGCCGAAGAGGCCATACTGTTGGATGTATTGAGCTCGGCAGTCAAGTCTAGCCTAACTCATCCAACTGAACATGACAGATCACGAAAGAAGCATCAAACGCCCAAGGATAGTGACGATGTGAGCATCAGCCCCGAAGAGACTGCGACTGAGCTAGTCACTGTCGTTCCCCAGCTTTTGAGTAAATTCGGAGCAGAACCAGATACGGCGGCAATCGTTCTTCGATTGGCACACTTTCCCGACATTGAAGTTTTCAAGCAATTACGACAAAATACAAACAAGTACGAAAAGTTACTTGACGAGATCGTTACGCAGTTTAACAGACACGACGACAAGAGAGTTTTGTCGGAAGCGGCTGCAGCGCTACTACATTCACGCCAATACGACGAATTGGAAGAAGTCGCAGACAGCAAGATTTCCAATTTGTGGGAGACTACGATTACCGCTTTGCACAATTTTGACAAGACCTACGAGCTTTCTTCAAGAGGCAACTTGGAGGAATCCCCTCTCAGGGAACTATCAACGGTTCTGCTGAAGATTAGTAAATTGGCTAGTCTTTCGAGTTGCGTGGACATCCTTGAGGCCGAAGGAGATTCTAGCGAGTCAACAATGACGCCTGTGATTCAGATACTAGCCAACATTGTACATCGTGGCAAGTATGAACCCCTTGACGATCAAGATATTGATGACCTGGAGGACGAGGTAGTCTCATATGCTATCAAGACCTGTCAGTTCTACTTTATGTGGAAAACATTGGCATATAACACACTCCTTTCTTCAGGTCACAATGTTGCGGACGTCGACCTCGACCGCCTATCTGTGTTGCGCCAGACCTTCCGTAGGCATCTCATCGAAACTCTCTCCTCACGCGCTGCCATCGATCAGTTACGATTGTTCGCTACTGGCAGCCTGTGCGATCTTCATCTCACTTTCGCAACCCTACGGTCTGCTATCGATAAACTTCGTCCCGCTTCAAGTTCTGGGTTGCCTTCCACAGAAGCCGATAAATACAAGGCATTGATTCAGGAGATTGAGTCTGGGCTCATTCCCGAGTTGATTTCAATCTTTGACGGCACGGAGAAGCAATATGCCAAGAAGATTAAGAAAGACAAGTTACTGAACGAACCAGCTGAAGATGAAGACCCCATAGCCGATGACGAGGAGGAGGAAGAAGATGACGAGGATGAGAGCCTGTCCGAAGAAGAACGCCTCGCGGCTGAACTCAAGGCCGAGAAGGCACTCTGTGATCTTACTGGCAAATACGTTCTCGTCATTACAGCACGACTCGTGGACAACAAGGGCACTCACGCAGGCAAATTGAGGCGACGTTTACTCCGTAACCAAAACAAACTCGGCCACAACTTCAAAGAAGTCGTCACCTACCTCGACGAAGAGAAGCTGGCCGAGCGAACAAGGAAGAAGGTTGCCAACACGCACTCTTCTACAACGTCCAAGCCGCAAAAACCTCAGCTCAGCTCAGCATTGGTGATTGAGGATGACGATATCTTTGACAACACACCACCGCCTGAGGAGGGTTCACGAGAGGATCTTCGCCAGAAGGGCCTCCTGGAGGATGACCCGATCGAGGACGACGACGAAAATGAAGACGAAGAAGCGGAACGACAAGCTCATGAATCAGACGACGAAGTTATAGGGGACTAAAACACAACGAGGCTGACCTCTCGTATATGGTGGACGCATAACTATTTTGGTGCGCGGTGGGAATGACCTCTGTTTTCTCTATTTGCCTTTCAGGCTGGCAGTAGTTTTGTTCGTTTTCTCTTTGTTTTTCTGCGTATGCAGTCTCATCGTACGAGGCAGTGGACTAGGCTTTCAAGGCGTCAAAGGACTGCATGTGTATACACCAGTAGCCATTTCTTTAAGAAGTATTTGCGCCTCACTTTCGCTTCTCACGGCGTGCTGCATTATCTTGTAAACGGTGAATGCCCGGGGTCCAGAACCCCAAGTCAACTTTCCCAATAAGGGACTCGCTACTAGGTAGCAGGAAAAACAGTCTCAGACTCAGAGCACTATAATAAAATAGCCTAAGTGCTAGTCTCAACTGACATAGAATGTCTAAATTCTATCATCTCTCAGGCGTAGCCTTCCTTTTCTCTTGCACTGACAACTCGGTCTTGAATGTCCATCGTTATCCTTTGAACTGACAAGAACTCTCAACACATCTATCCTCCCGCAACCATAGTGCCGAAGAGGCGGAACATTCTCTGCCATCGTTTCCCGTTTCCTGCACTGGCCTTTGCTGGATCTGATTCGCTGACTTTGACACCATATTGTTGTATGCAACAAGGAAATGGTCGATTCGTCAATTGCATCTTGCCCGACTCGCTGTTGTCACCCACTTGGCCGTTCTCATCATCACTATCAGCTGGTGGTCCCCCCTTTCTTGCTGCTTCCTGAGCAGCTGTCTTCTTCTCCTCCAAGTTCCCCCAGAGGGTGAACATCTTTTCACGAAGCATAGATAGTGCCTCTTTGTTTTGTCTGAGATTGGATGCATCGAGCTTCGTGAGGCACTGAGCAGCTTGATTGTCTACCAGCACCCAGAGTCTTTGCTTCTTCTGCTGGCCGGTACCAACAGCATCCTCGAGTTCTAAGAAGAAATGCCACTCCCAATTTCGTCCTTGAGTGAAATCGCCCATTGTCGTCTGGCTTGGCTGTTCGTCTTCAACGTCCGAACCACTATTGGACACAGACTCTTCGCCATCATCAGATAGGACATCGTATTCTGACTCCTTCTTTGGATGCGCAAAGTCCGCAAGATTGGGAGGCGAAAAATCGACAACTCGAACGTTGGCTCGGTAATTCAAATTGACAAATGGTAGAGGTAATTTCACGCTTTCCCCTTCGATAGTGGTTTCATGTTGCACAATGCTGGTTATCTCGGCGAGTCGACTGGCCACCTTGTCTTCGTTCTCGCATTTCACTGAGAGCTATCAGTACGAGTTGCTAGAGTATGGAGGTGGAAATACCTTGCGTGTTCAAGTCGGTGACCAGGATCGTATCGTCTTCTGCTTGTTCGTCACCCAGACCCTGTCTGTTGGCTCCCTTTTTTCGTTTGGCGTCCCGCCTTGATCTGGCATTATCCTTCTTCGATTTCCCGTTAGTATCCACGCCCTTCTTACGCTTCTCTCCTGCTTTGCTGGCTTCTTTTATGTCCTTGAGCTGCTCTTTTCTCAGGCGTTCATATTCCCTCTTTCTCTGCAACGCTGCCTTCGCGTGATGGTTAATACTTTCGGGGTCATCTGTCATATCTACTTCATGGATGCCAAATTTGGTACCGAGAGCACTACGATCTTCCCTCAAATATCCTTCCAAGTTGGCACCGTTGCGGCCCGTCTTGATCTGTATGTTTCTTGCGTCTATCCATGTCAGAGGGCGCATATTTTCTTCACGAATGACAGTCGCGTAAGGTTCCCAGCACGTAATTTGCATGGATCTCCTGCCGAAAGGTCCTGGCCAGTCAGTCGCCTCATCGGCTGTGTTGAACTTGTCGAGATAACCCCATGGATCTCCATCCCGCCCAAGAGAAGCAGCATCTGCGCCGATGGAGAAATTATAGAATGCCGTGTTTTCTGTATAGTCAGAAACCCACAAAGTTATCTTGTCACCTCCATCGTAGGGCGGCCGGACGATCTGAGCCACTATATTACAGAACTGTCCATCTTGAACATCTTTGAGTAGTCTGAACTTGTCCCTGACGTTTGCGGAAGTCATGGCCATGGCCTCAAAGTCTTCTTGAATCGGAATACGGCTCCGGTCAGTAGTGTGATACATACGAGACACAAAATCGTTCTCTTTGTTGTCAGGTGGAGTATCCTTGGGGCTGTTGCGAGAATACAGAGCGGTTGAGGCATCCCCAGGAGGCTTGGAAATCTTTGAAGCCTCATAAACCGATATTTTGGTACTCCAATGGGTTATTAACGACATTTCCGACCCGTATTCTTGAACCTTTAGTAAGAGTTAGTACGAAGCCGATGAACAGATGATTAATACTTGCCCTGGCTGAGCGGACGAGTATAACATCACCGCAGCCTACTTTTGGGAACTCATTCTTTGGGCGGAAGATGTTGATAGAGATCGAGTCACCATCTTCAATGGAAGAATCGTAAAATCGTATTTGGCATTTCCAGTCTATGAAGATTAGATTGGATAACTTGATGAATCGCAAGGGGAGTTTCTCATCTTACCCGAGCCCTGCGTTGGCATTGGAGCACGACAGTCCACAATAATGCCGGCTACATTGACGGTTGTTTTCCGTCGAATCTTGCCTTCCAAAATGTCACGACATGGTGTATAGTTGGGGAGTAGTGGTGGCTGCATTGGAGCTGATATGGACTCAGCGATATAAATTCTGCTTTGTAGCAGACAAATGATTAACTGGTTTCGATCAACGCTACCGTGTTAAGTGGGCAATGTCATGTAAGTGAGGGCCCGTTAGACGCGACGACAATGATGGATCCAGTGGATTAGACGCGCTTAGCTGCCTGTAGCTGCCTGCCCCTCCGGGGCAGAAAAGCGCGACAGCACGTGACTATACGTGATTCGACTTTTCACATCAGGCAGGCACATGGTGGCGAGGAGAGCGAGTCGCATAGAGACAGTACCTAGAGGCAGTACCTAGAGGCAGTACATGGGTAGAAATTTCAGGCTCACATGTAGTCAAAAGATACCTAGAATCTCTTTATACTGTAGGCTAATGAGACAGGCATGGCTCTCCAGAATCAACCCAAATCAGCCGGGCCCTTGTTCATGTTTCGGTAGTCAAACATTATAAATAACGGTAGTCGCTTGAACCAACTTTCAAGAATTGTAGGTCTCTTCGCTGGTTGCTTTGTTTACATACTCTACAAGTGGATAGAAAACAAAGAGTTCCTCTCTTTTCTGGACAAATTCTAGATTACCTTACCCACATTATCTGCATCAAACCCTCTTTTTCTTCCTGTAGAACAGAGCTGATTTGATTACATGGCATACATAGGTAGAGCTAAGGGTTGAATAGCTGCCTGAGGCTGAAATCACTGCTGGGCCCTTATTTTGTCAGAGGCGGTAGCGGTTTCTGTTTGGGTTTAGCAGGCAAGCAGAACGACTCGCCCGCTGGGTCAATCCATTTCGACACCCTCCTAGTCCCCGGCCGACGACCAAGACTTCTCTTCTCCATCCATCTCCATCATCAACAAATCCTTCTCCTTTTTCCTTCCTCACAACCTCTTCCTCCTACTTGAATTTCCACCTTCCGCCATCTTCTCAGGGCCAGTCTTTTCTCTCTAGACGCTGAGCTCCCCTCTTGACGAACCCTTTGTGCTTCTTCCACCCCGCACAATAAATTGCTGCTGTTCACCTACCAACACCCCCTCGGACCAAAGCAACAGCAGTCAACATGGCTGAGCGATACATCCCCGAGCATCGCCGCACTCAGTTCAAGGCAAAGAACACCTTCAAGCCTGAAGAACTCCGTCGCCGTCGTGAGGAGCAGCAAGTTGAGATTCGAAAGGCCAAGCGTGAGGAGAACTTGGCCAAGCGACGAGGTATTGGAACCGGTGAGAACCGACCTGGCGCTTCCCTCGGTGCTGCCCCTGATAGCGATGATGAGTCCGCTCCTACTGAATCTCAGGTATGTATACTCAACCAAAAGTCTGTTGTTCGCGCAAATACTGTCGACAGCGCTTCGCCTCGTCCCTGCCGTTTGGTCTGTAATGTGGGGGGAAATACGCACCTCATAACCCCACATCAGGCTTGGTGGATTGAGCAAAGTCGGGCCATTGGGTCATTGTTGTAGTGACGATCATGTCCTAGTTCTGTCGGCACATTGGTTGCGAACAGCACAGCTTTTCTTATGCGTTTCTTGTGAACCTTGACTAACTCTTGCTTCAGTTGAATGAGGACCTTCCTCAAATGGTGCAGGGCGTTTTCTCGGACCAGATCGATTCGCAGATTCAGGCTACTACAAAGTTCCGAAAGCTTCTTTCCAAGGAGCGTAACCCCCCGATCGAGGAGGTTATCAAGACCGGTGTCGTTACCCGCTTTGTCGAGTTTTTGCGATCCCCTCATACTCTGGTTCAGTTCGAGGCTGCTTGGGCCCTGACCAACATCGCCTCCGGTTCCGCCACCCAAACTCAGGTCGTCATTGAGGCCGGCGCTGTCCCTATCTTTGTCGAGCTCCTTGCCAGCCCTGAACCCGATGTCAGAGAACAGGCTGTCTGGGCCCTTGGTAACATTGCTGGTGACAGCCCTCACTGCCGTGACTACGTCCTCAGCTGTGGCGCCCTCAAGCCTCTTCTTAACCTTCTCGGAGACAGCCGCAAGCTTAGCATGCTCCGAAATGCCACATGGACCTTGAGCAACTTCTGCCGTGGCAAGACCCCTCAGCCTGACTGGACTACTGTAAGTCAACATGAACTGCATCAGTGAACCCATACTAACCCTTGTCAGATTGCCCCCGCTCTTCCTGTTTTGTCCAAGCTTGTCTACTCTCTCGATGATGAGGTTCTGATTGATGCCTGCTGGGCTATCTCTTACCTCTCTGACGGTTCCAACGACAAGATCCAGGCTGTCATCGAGGCTGGCATCCCCCGCCGACTGGTGGAACTTCTTATGCACGCTTCCACATCTGTCCAGACCCCTGCCCTGCGATCCGTTGGCAACATCGTCACTGGTGACGACGTCCAGACCCAGGTCATCATCAACTGTGGTGCTCTGCCCTGCCTTTTGTCTCTGCTCAGCTCTACCAAGGATGGTATTCGCAAAGAGGCTTGCTGGACCATCTCCAACATTACTGCTGGCAACTCTTCTCAGATTCAGGCTGTGATCGATGCCAACATTGTTCCTCCTCTGATCCACCTTCTGCAGAATGGTGACCTCAAGACCCGTAAGGAAGCTTGTTGGGCTATTAGCAATGCCACCAGCGGTGGTCTCCAAAAGCCCGAGCAGATCCGCTACTTGGTTTCCCAGGGCTGCATCAAGCCTCTTTGCGACCTCCTCGGCTGCCCAGATAACAAGATCATCCAGGTTGCCCTGGACGGACTCGAGAACATCCTCAAGATCGGTGATCTTGACAAGCAGGCTGCTGGCGAGTCCGGCGACTCTATCAACCGATATGCTCTCTTCATTGAGGAGTGCGGTGGTATGGAAAAGATTCACGACTGTCAGAACAATGCCAACGAAGAGATCTACATGAAGGCTTACAACATCATTGAGAAGTACTTCTCTGATGATGAGGAGAACGCTGACGATGGTATGGCTCAGCAACCTGCTGGACCTAACGGTACCTTCGGCTTCGGCACCAACGGCGCTGCTCCTTCAGGAGGATTTGACTTTGCCAAGGGAAGCGACGCCATGGACATGTAAATGGTTTCTTGATCCAGTGTCGTTATTTCGACAACATATCCAAAAATGTGGAGCAATCCCAACCCCCTTCAAAGACATAACACCATCACGACACCCCTTCCCCCAGAACAGTTTTACCCAACTGTCGTTTACCCCACATCCCCATGATATCACACCCCATACCGCGTCTTTTTAATGTATCTGGAAGGTTATAGGAGGGTAGTACTACGCCCTCAAATTACAGGCCCTATGGTAGCTTGAAAGCTCCAGCCTGAGTGAAGAAGTGAGGCGAGAGCGGAATCAGCAGAGGCGTCTGGCTTGTTGGTCACATATGCAGAAGCCACAACCCGACGAGTTTGCGTGTGTACGTAGAAAACATCATGGTGGTTGGTGTTCAGGCACATGGGACTCGCGCAGGATTATTGCCAAAGCTAAGGGCAGCGTCAATCGAGGACGTGCTGCCTTAGGAAGCCTATGCTAGTGCATCAGGACTTCTGAGATGGTGAAGCTCGAAAGTGCGGATTTTACTGCCAAGTGGTGGTGAATCTGGTTCAGAAGTAGCCAGGAACCGTAGTCAAGTTAAAAAAAAAAAAAAGAATAATAGGAGTGCTTGCCCCTCATTCATGATGATTGTTGCTGCACGTGTTGACATATGATGACTTGCTTAATGTATGGTATCATTTCAAGCGACAGGATACGGTTATTAAATCGTAGAGTTCTATGCCCATTCTTGATTTGCCATCTATCAAGTACCGCCATGAACATGAACAGCAGATTCCAGGCTGTGTTTTCCAACAGGAACAGAGTACAGTGAAAGTCGTCTATGGCGGGGTCCAAATCCGTGTGTGATCACTTTCTCACACTGTGCGTAATATGTGTTGGAGCTCTATATATATACAGTATAAATTTGTATTATTGGCTAAGAGCTTGATTTTTCGTTGATGAAAACCAGATCAAGCATGAAGTAAAAGCCCAAAAGTCAGCCCTTCGAAGTATAAGAAGACGTTTTTACCACAAACCTCTTTCCCTTTAAGCAAAGTTGTCTTGTCTCGTCCACCTCAATACTCTGTAGCAGGAACTCCACTAGTTTCTACTGCGATAGGTACTTGCTAACTTATCAACCTGGCCTTGACAATATTCATTTAACAACGCCACGACCAATAGGCACCAATCCTTCAGAATGGTCAAAAAAGGCAAGGGAAAGGCCAGTGGTGGTATAGATCTCTCAGATCCTATGCCATCTGGTTCATCAAAAGACCAAGGCAAGGGTAAGAAGGCCCAAAAAGGCGGCACTTCTACTCCTGAAGCACCGCCTGCCTCAGGTCCCCCCAAACCTACGGTCAAGCAACTTATTGGCGGCTCTTCGTGGACGGGAAAGCTGCCTGTCAATCTACTTAGCGAGTATTGTCAGAAGCAACGCTGGGAGAGGCCCGACTATGATACCAGAAAGACACCCGAGGGATTCTCTGTCTGGGTTACCATGAGCGCCAAGGATCCCAAGACACAGCAGATCACCAAACTCGACCCTTTCAAGATTCAGGCAACACACAAACATTTGATTATGCGACCTACAGCCATAGAAGCCAAGCATGCTGCGGCTACATATGCTCTCTTCAGAGTCTGTAGCATGCAGAACAAGCACACGGTGCTTCCACCGGAACATAAATCGCTATGGAAAGATTTCCAGGCCCTCAAAACACAAGATGTCAAAGAAGGCAAGGCCTGGATGTATGAGCCAGACCCATTCAAGGCACTCCAGGAGCGACAGGAGGCCAAGGCTGCTGCAGATAAGAAGAGGAAGGAGATCGAGGCTGCCAAAGTCAAGGCCGCCGCTATGCCCGGCGCGGCTGGTTTAGTTCTCATGAGCAACGCAGGCAAAGGAGATGGCCGATCATCAAATGCCATGAAGGGGTGGAGCACAGCGCCCAAGGTCGAGATGGGCAAGAAGACAAGAGCTCAGTTGGAAACTCTACTACGAACAGGCGTCAAGTGGAACCCAAATGATGTTCAGATGTCGAAACCCCAGAAAGAGACCATCATTGCTGAGCTCAGCAAACTCAGCTTTCGCAAAAGCCATGTTGAAGAGGCAGTAGAATATTGCAAGGACCGGGAAGAGACACTCGAGTGGCTACTCATTCACGTTCCCGAAGATGACCTCCCCAGGTGGGCTTTGCCAGAGAGCTATGCTGCTGGAGTCTCGGTCGGTGCAACAAATCTGAGAAGAGAGGGCATAATCAAGCGACTCGCCCAAGCAGGTTATTCTCTCGAACTAACCACGAGGGTGTTGGATGAGCATGGGATCGATGAGGATAAGGCCGCCGAGACGTTGCAGAATTTGCTTTTTTCAAGCGAGTCCAAGACCTCTGACGATGCTGACTTCTTAGATCTCGGTTCACCAGAAGAACAATGGGAGGAAGAGGTTGGGAGCCTGGAAGCAATTTACGGAGACGGTTTTGAGCGCGAAGGTGATAACGTCATTCGTGTCAAACTGGATTCTGTCAAGAATGGGCAACAGCTTGTTGACGCATCGCTACAAATCCGACGCCCGGCTACCTATCCTGCAAATTTGATTCTCTCCATCGTGGCCAATATTCCGTCTTATATCAAGCTCAGTATTATCCGAAAAGCGCTCGAATACATTGACGAGTCCTTACGGGACGAGCCCATGAAAATTTACTTGGCTATGGATTGGATTCAACAGAACATCAACAGCATTATCGAAGATCCTGGAAAGCTTGTTGATATTTCAGCGGTTTCTTCAGCTGCCGCCGAATTTGAACCCATTGCAGCCGTTGCGCAGAAAAGACGTCCAACCCGTGCGCCCAAGCTGATAAAATGGGTCAAAGACGAAAAGAACCGTGAGCACTGGCTTCGAAGACAGGAGTCAACATCTCTGAAGAACATGATTAGCAAGCGCCAGAACCTTCCTGCGTGGCAAATGCGCGAGGCCATTATTGGCACCGTCCGGAGCAATCACGTAACTATCATCAGTGGAGAAACAGGTTCAGGTAAATCTACTCAGTCCATGCAATTCATCCTGGATGATTTGTATGCTCAGGGACTGGGTGGTTGCGCAAACATGATTGTCACCCAGCCGCGTCGAATCTCGGCTCTTGGACTTGCGGATCGAGTGGCTGAAGAACGATGCTCACGAGTTGGCGAGGAAGTTGGGTACGCAATCCGTGGCGAGTCTAAAAGATCTAAGGATACCAGGATCACATTTGTCACGACTGGTGTTCTTCTCAGACGGTTGCAGACCTCGGGAGGCCGAGTTGAAGATGTGGTGGCGTCTCTGGTAGATGTCAGCCATGTCGTGATTGATGAGGTACACGAGCGAAGTCTAGACACAGATTTCTTACTCAACCTCATTCGCGAAGTCATGAAATCAAAGAAAGATATGCTCAAACTCATTCTTATGTCTGCTACACTCGATGCGGCGACCTTTAAGAACTACTTTGCCTCAGAAGGACTCAGCGTGGGCACTGTCGAGATTGAAGGTCGAACATTCCCAGTTGATGAGTACTATCTGGACGACGTAATCCGCATGACAGCATACGGCGTTGAGAGTTCCGACACCGAGTTTATCAGCGGAGATGCTCTAGGCAAGGTGATTCAGAAGCTGGGTCATCGTATCAACTACAACCTCTTGGTTGAGACTGTCAAAGCCATTGACTTTGAGCTTTCATACGAGAAGAAATCTGGTGGCATTCTCATCTTCCTCCCAGGTGTTGGTGAGATTAACCAGGCTTGTCGGGCACTGAAAGTGATCAATTCTCTCCATGTTTTACCACTACATGCATCGCTGGAAACACGTGAGCAGAAGCGTGTATTCTCAAGCCCTCCCCCGGGGAAGCGAAAGGTTGTGGTTGCAACTAACGTTGCAGAAACTTCCATTACTATTGATGATATTGTTGTGGTAATCGATAGCGGAAAGGTCAAGGAAACTAGCTTTGATGTTCAAAACAACATGCGCAAACTCGAAGAGACATGGGCATCACGAGCTGCTTGCAAACAACGACGCGGTCGAGCCGGTCGAGTTCAAGAAGGCAGATGCTACAAGCTTTTCACGCAAAACCTTGAGCAGCAAATGCCTGAGCGGCCGGAACCTGAAATTCGGCGTGTTCCCTTGGAGCAACTTTGTCTGTCTGTCCGTGCTATGGGAATCAAGGATGTTGCTTGGTTCCTTGGCAGATCTCCTACACCTCCTGATGCAACAGCTATTGACGGCGCCATGAAGCTCCTAAGACGTATGGGGGCTCTCGATGGTGACGAACTCACCGCAATGGGTCAGCAATTAGCTATGCTGCCAGCTGATCTGCGATGTGGAAAGCTGATGGTGTTTGGTGCTATTTTCGGCTGTCTGGGTGACTGTGTGACCATCGCCGCGATACTGAGCACAAGAAGTCCGTTCATATCTCCACAAGAGAGGAGAGACGAAGCAAAAGAGGCCCGTATGAGATTTTACAGTGGTGACGGTGATCTCTTGACCGATCTTCAGGCTTTCCAGGAGTGGGATTCCATGATGCAAGACCACCTGCCTCAGCGTCAAGTACGATCATGGTGCGAGGAGAATTTCCTCAATTTTCAGACCTTATCTGATATCGCCAATACGCGTGCGCAGTACTATACAGCACTTGGGGAAATTGGCATTGTGGCTCCCTCTGTGGCCTCAAGTGAAGCTCACGGCCGTGGGCCTCGTTCCGATGGATCCCAATTGTTGCGAGCCCTGGTTGCGGCGGCTTTTACGCCTCAAATTGCTCGTATTCAGTATCCCGACAAGAAATTCGCCAGTTCTATGTCTGGGGCTGTAGAGCTGGATCCTGAAGCCAGGTCAATCAAGTACTTCAACCAAGAGAACGGACGAGTGTTTGTTCACCCTAGCAGTACCCTATTCGGAAGCCAAGGCTTTTCTGGCAATGCTGCTTATATGGCATACTTTAGTCTCATCTCTACCAGCAAGATTTTCATACGAGACCTCACACGTGAGTATAACCCTTTTCCTATTAATTAGCAAGGCTGACATACAACAGCCTTCAACGCATATACACTCCTCCTCTTTTCAGGCCCTATTGAACTTGATACGCTAGGCAGAGGTCTCCTTATCGATGGGTGGCTAAGGCTAAGAGGGTGGGCACGCATTGGTGTTCTGCTAGCCAGGCTAAGAGGCATGGTGGATGAGCTGATCGCAAAGAAGGTTGAGAATCCTGAGATGAGCGTCAAGGATGATGAAGTTATTACACTGGTTAGGAAGATGATTGAACTCGATGGTTTGGATGCCTAGACGAAAAGCTTTGGGTACTTATCACTTGGAATGGTTATCATAGATGAACATGATACACTTTGGGCTTGGCGAAACGTGATCATTATAAGTTCTAGTCTCATACGCAAGTGCACAATGGTCTTGGAACTCGACTTTTAGAAGAGGACTGCTCATAATAGACATATGTCGAATACAAGTTCATTTGTGGTATTCCGAGCAAGACTAAAGAAGGCAGTGTTAGATGGGGGGGGGGGGAATTTGTACAATTTTCTATGTAATTTGTTATCTAGCAGACCTACATTCATTCGTACGTGGAATCTTTTCGATCCAATCGTTAAACCAACGCTCCGAAAACACCTTGCTCCAACCATGATGCTACCTAACAATTCCTTCAATCTGGTACTTCACTGTAATCACACGTTTTAGAAATTCTCCTTCGTGCCCAATGGCATCCTGGCGCTGTCCTCGGTCTTGAACCTCGTAAGATCTGCCGTCATCAACTTTCTCAGGTTGCCCATATCCTGCAGATATCGATGCATTTCCTCCTGCAGCTCATCTTCTTCGCCGTATGCCGTACTCTCTGAGTCGTATTCATCGTCATCCTCGCCAAATTCAGAGGCATTTTCCTTGTCTTGCTCATCGAGTTCACTCTCTGACTTGACAGGAACAGGAGGAATGGGATTTTTGAGACTTTCAATGGCGAGCTTCAGGTGCAGCTTCAGAGCCTCATTCTCTGTCTGGAGCTTCTTGATCTTGCTCTCGGCCACCATGCTGCGCTCTTCCATCATGCGCTGCATGGAGTTGACATGGGTTTGGTACTCCTCCAGTTTCTCTTCAGCCTCCTTAGCGTTTTTCTCACGTTGTCTTGAGTCCGAAACAGAAAGTTGCAGGATGCGAATCTCTTCCGCCATGGCAGCGATCTGCGCGTCTCGCTCAGCGGTGGAGATATGGTCCTGGTTGACTACAGCTCTAGTTCGGATTCGCTTGGCCTGGTCGGCGTAACGCAATGTCGACAGCGTCTCCTCATAATCTGAGGGGGCAATACATGCAATCATAGCGGTCTTACTGTTTCCTCCCAGAGAGTCCTTGAGAAGCCATGTGAGGATGGAATCTCGGTACGGCACGACTTCTCTTCGTTTTCCAGTTCTGGAGGATTTAGGGTCTGCAAGAGCAGCAATGACGCGTCCGAGAGTAGTCAGGGACTTGTTGATGTTGCTACCTTCACGCAGACGTGCACCAGTTGCCTCGGTGGCTTTCGCCCTCTCACTACCTGCCAGATCCACCAATCGAATGCGAGAGCTTCGCTCTGTTGTCTCGTCGGTTTCCATGTCGTGGTGGATCTGCTTCAGCATGATAGTGAAGACCGCGTGACTTCGACTACTGGTATCGTTCATTTTCGTGCTTGCTACCGTACGGGATGTGTCGCCCAGCTTCATGTAGCGCAGGATCTCATTAATATTTCGCACTGGAACCTCGGTAAGATCCTTGACGTAAGGGCCCTCAGTAGGAGATTCGCGAATTTTGAGATAATTGGGCGCCTTGTGAGTCTGGGGTGGTACCAGCAGGTCGCGAACATGCTCATTGTATACTTCAAAGTAAGAAACGCGGACGTTGTATGCAACGTTTGAGTTCTCGCTGTGGGCAGCGTCAATCCGCTCAAAAAGATCCTCGCAAGTTCGAGGAATCAAACCAGGCTGATCGGGGGTGCCCATCATGGTGTAACTTTTACCAGAGCCGGTTTGACCATAGGCAAAGATGCATGTATGGTAACCTTCAAAGTTGTGATCCAAGAAGTCCTCGCCCAGGCTGTTGTAAACGTCTTCCTGTGTAGCGTAGTGTTCATCATTAGTGTCGTGGCTCCAGAAGGAGTTGTCGAAAGTGAATTTTTTTTCCTCGATGACCTTCCGGGTCTTCAGCTTTGCAGCTTCTGGGTCCTGGTCATCGGGTGAATATAGAGTAGTAAGCTGAGTGATAGGATCCATGTCAATCAGGCATTTTGCCTGACGTTCAAGCTCTGGAGGAGAGCTTTTGTTAGTTTCTGCAGTTTTCTGACAATTGAGATGAAACAGGCTGGCCGTCTATGGCTTACCTCTCTTGAGAAACGCTCTCACTCGGACGACAACTTTGACGTTTCCTCCACCGTCCATCTTGGCGGGCATCGATAAGGCGGCATCTCGAGATCGCAGTGAAGGAGTCGAGGCCGAAGAATGGACTCTCCCCTCGCAAAAAGAGCTCGAGGACGAGGCCGCAGAAGGCATCAGTCTCGAATCCATAGCCATATTCGTTAGCGTTTGATTGATATCGTTGATGCTGCCGTGAAGTCGGTGTCGAAGAATAATCCACATTTTATCCGCTGTATCGACTTTTTGTTTACCAGCGTCATTCGCGTTGCTAGGGGCAGTTGCAGGGGGCCCTTGTCTTGTTCTTTCCAGTTTTGACTGGTTTAACAAGCAGAAGCTTGGACCTGATGGTCCATCTAATTCCGGAAACGCTAGACCATATCTGGTCAAGGGTGGGCGATAGCATAGAAAGAAAGAACTTCACCCTCCAGTGCTCATATGATTCTGTCATCTTTTTACGCGGGGACCTGACGCGAACTCCAGCCACTTTAAATCGATTTACTACAGCTAAGCTACCTATGCCAGAAAAGCTGCAGCTGAGAGCATAAGTGTTAAAATTAGTCCGGCATTATACGTCGCTAGATACCAAGCATGTGTGTCTGTAATTCTTGTGCCTCAGGACTTGGAGATCACCTTTTATGTCACCCTAGCTACCTACCTACCCACGTCTGGACTAGATACACCTGCAACACTCGTTTCTTCTTTTCTGTCGTCTTCCTTCTTCATCAACTCAGACGCGTGTCTTCAATTTAAACCTTCTCTTCGTGCAAATTTGTGTCGCGCTCGACCATCTCATTTTTTTGAGATTTTTTTCCCGCCCGTTTTTCTTATTCAATTCCTCTTTTCCTCCCCTCTTTCGCCATGGCGCGCACCAAGGAAGATGCTGTCGCGTCTAAGGGCGATTCGTCGCCCAAGATTCCCAAGTCTTCAGCTGGCGTGACCAAGAATACCGCTGAAACTCCCGTCAAGCGCGGCCGCGGAAGACCGCCCAAAGGCTCTGCACCCATGCCCAAGAAGGTCTACATTCCTACCGGACGTCCTCGCGGCCGTCCTCCAGGTGGCGGCAAGAAGAAAGCTGCTCCTGCGCCCAAGGTTACGGCTGTAAACGATGACGGTACACCCAAGAGAGGACGTGGGCGACCTCGTCGAGAAGCTGCCGTCGATGGTGGGGAGTCCGCTGCTACCACACCAAAGGAGACCAAGAAGCGTGGCAGAAAGCCCAAGACTGTCAACCCGGACGCCGAGGCCTCAGCCGACGAGAATAAGGATTCTGATGCTGGTAAGATGGTGTCTTCCCGACCTGATCAACGCAACAACCTGCTAAACATTCTACAGCTGACGACACCAGTGATAAGGAAGCTCCCGCAGCCGATTCTCTCGATAAGGACGAGGTAGTTACACTCCCTTCAACTTGAATTGGGGCACTCCATTTGCTAACTCTGCGCAGGATGAGGATGAGGACGAGGAAGAGTAATCAACCAAAGGAGCACTGGAAGTCGGACGCGGCGCGGCAATACCACCTGCCATATGATGGATCGTACTAGTGGAACGAAAGGGTCGGGATTTGATTTGATTTGGGGCCTGGCAACACAAGGAATGGGAACTGGTTGGATGGTTTTCTGGAATTACTGTTGGGGTTCTTTCTTACCGGAGTTGCTGTAACAACATCGAAGCTACTATATAATATGGGAAAAGCAGGCCCTCGTTTCCGGAAAAGAAAACGCACGCTATCTTGCATGTCAGAGCCTTTTCCAAGTCTCGTACTCCTCCGCGAGATGTCCCTTTAACTGCTGGAACTGGTTTTGAAAGTTGCGCTCACACCTCCAACACTTCATGTCCCGTCGTAAATACGCTTCTTCTTTTGTATTCCGCCGCGCATCGTCAGCTGCGAGCGGGAAGTCGTTCAGGTCGACGAGGAACGGCGTGTTGAACGAATTGTAGTGCTTTCGATGCCTGAGTGCTTCCGAGAACATGTCTCTCGATAGGACATGTACATGTAAGTGCTTCATGCTTGGCACGGCGTGAACACCGACCTTGACTTCTGCCGCCCAGTCCCGGCCCAAGGGTAGTTCCCCGCTCTTTTCTGGCTCGACATCGCCGTCAAGTACGGCTTGCCGTTGCGCATCGCTCTGGCTGTTTGCGCCGACACGACGTTGGAGTTCTTTGGCGACTAGGGCCTTGAGACGTTCAGTCTCAGCTTTCACGCTGGCGAGGAAGTCTGGATCATCTAGTGCGTCGAAAGGATGGAGAAGGTTGTACTTTGAAGAGCGAGGGAGAAGAAGCGCGTGGATGGTTGCTTTTGGGTAGCGATCATTGATGGCTACGAAATCGTCGTTGTGATAGATGACTCGTGAAGACGGGTAAGAAGCAGGATCTTCCAGGTATGCGCCCAGGCCCATTCTGTCTCTGAAAGGATTTCCGCTTCGTGATGTACGAGCGGAGACGGTTGATGGCGGAGTCTTCCTCTTCTGGGTCATGAGTTCTGTAACTTTTTTATGTAAGGGTAGGCACCACGAGTGAGTTGAAGCTGAAGCGTATATGCTACTAACATGCATTGCGATTTGTCTTTTTTGGTGGTTCTTCCCCGTGAATCTCCTCCTTAGTGATGGCCTCTTCAGGCTCTGAGTCTTTATGCGACATGCTTTTAGGTGTAAATGTTCTGAGAAATCGTAGGTGGTAGAGCGGTTGAGCTTGTAAGTGTTAAAGTGAGGTTGATATCACGCTAATGCGCCCTGCGGTGGAGAACTTTCTTTTGTCAGAATATGATATCAGCCAAAGAATTTGACAATCATCTAGATCATAAACAGGACAACTAGAATGATACCTATGATTATTTATCCTTCGAGGCCAAATGGAGAGTTGACTTGGGCCTGAGAAGGTAGCTCATTATAATCAAACATGTCAGATTTCTTTATGACTCGATACGCTGATGATGAATCTATACTGTGCCTGGGTGTACGGATACAGTACAGCATAACCCACTCTATCGGTTTCAGCCATGCCGGGAGTATCTGAAACTGCCGTACATAAAGATTTACTAGGCTGTTGGTTGTGTTATGAAATGCCGTTCTGCGCCGGTTAGAGGTTGACAAACAAGCAATTAATCAAGGCATGGAACCAATCAAATAGATTCATTGCATTTGATGTGTCTTATTCGCTGTCTTGAAGGACCCCGCAGTCATGTCATGTCATGTCTTGTTTCGACTCAGTCCACGGTTGGAACAAAAAGTCCCGAGTATAACACAGTATAACTGCATAAGCCAAGCCTGCTTATGGCAAAGGCCTCTATTTCAGCTTTTCCAAATACTCGGTCTCAAGACTGATACTTGCGAAGTAGTATGGATATTGTCAGTGGATAGCTTTGAGGTTTATCATACCTATCCATTTCCCCACTAGAGCTCAACTCAACTTCTAGACAGAAAATCAGATAGAACAAATATTCATACGTACTTATACTTTCGGCGATGAATATTCCGGTTTCTTTCAAGAAGCCTCTCTTAGTACCGTCGGCCCAAATACCTACATAGGTAGGTCAATGTGTTGAGAAACAGACAAAGAATAGGGGCTGTTATTGCTGCTCTGTCCGTGCTAATATGGAAATTGTCCATTCCTCATTCTGTCTGACGTGCCCCTCGTCAGCAAGCCTGGGCACTGCCAACGCCAGCCCAAGCTCCCTGGGCCTCGACAGCCTGGGTACCTAGATTAGTACTGTACATACCTACAGTAGGTACCTGTACCTATTACCTGGCTCGGTAGTGCTATAGGTAGTTTCAACTCAAGCCTCCGTGTTCATCTCCTTTCGTCTTTGTCTCTTATCAACTTGGACAACCCTTTTTCTTTACATTCGTTTTCTTCCCCTATTGAAATTCATCTTTGCGTCTCTCAGCCGAATCGTCACAATGTCTTCCCGCCTACCTCTCTTCACACGCAACCTCCCGGACGCTCAGGAGTCTAACGACCCCAACTCTCCCGCCGAGCAGCGAGACGATGCCAAGCGAAACTTCCTAAAGACCATGCGAGCGCTGCCCACGCAGCATTACTGGAACGTCTACTTCGACCGCCAGGCAAAGGAGGGCGAGGGCGGTGACCAGTACCACTCTGGGCTTGAGCAGCTCGGTACCCAGATCGAGTCGGTCCAGGACTTTTGGAGATATGCAAACAACACTCCTGTTGGAAACATCGGCGTGCGCGAGTCGCTCTACCTCTTCAAGTCTGGCTTCCGACCTGTCTGGGAAGACCGACGCAATATCCTGGGTGGTAGCTGGACATTCCGTTTTCCTAAGAGCTTGGGCCCCGATGTTTGGACCCGTGTCCAGCTCCTTGCTATCGGCGAGAAGCTGCAGAGTGTTCTCGACGAGGGTATGAACTTCTGGACCCCCGAACCCTGACAAGCAAGTACTAACAACCGTTGTTTGTAGAGGATCAGCTCTGTGGTGTTGGCCTTTCAGTCCGCTTCAACTCCCACCTGGTTACTGTCTGGCACCGCGACGCCTCTAAGAAGAACTCGGTTGAGAACATCGTCAAGTGCATCATGGAAGATCTCCCCCCAGAGATGCACCCCAAACCCGACGCATACTACTACAAGCGACATTCTGACCACGCTGGCTTCAACCCTTCCCCCGAGCTCAAGGCTGTGCTTGATTCCCGACGACGCGAGGAGGAGAAGTTGGCCGCTGCGGCCAAGGATGGCAACCCGAAGCCGTCAGTGACAATCGACTCTCCGCAATGATTTACGAAAGTTACGACATTTTGGTTTGGTTTTACTGCAGATACAATTGGATCCATATAGTGTGAAGGTATCAGCTCACGCTCTCGTCACCAACGAGGGCATGCGTCTGATGAGGCGTTTCAGAATTAGGTGATATTATACTATATACATTCGTCAGGACCATTGATCCTGAGAAACATAGTACATTTAAGATTGGAAAAGAACTAAGACCAGTGAATGTATAAACCGCCTCCCCCTTTACTCCTGATGAAAATGCTGAATGACTACTGTATTGAAGATACCGGTTTTTCCAAAAAGAGCCCAACGCAATAAATATTGGAATGCTCTTCGTACTGATTGCAACAATACCATGTAAGGTGCTACAGTATATGATTAGCCGTCCGCACCATGTCGTCAGGATCCAGGGAAACCTTACCTCTCAGACTGCGACCACGCAACCTCGTTTCCTCTTCGCTTTGTAATATCGACTTCCTAACTCCGTTGAATAGTTCGTTCCTTCGTGAATCGTAGCGCGATCGCGCGGCTCATCGGAGGATCACCTCCATACACCAGCACCCTTCATGACTCCATCAAACTCTTCAACGCCCACGCCTCGTGCGACACCCACGCCGCCGTTGGCTTCGAGAATCATGTCCTTAAGCAACTCCTCATCCACATCCTCTTTCAGCACAGCTGCTACGCGCCGCAAATGCGCCAAAGTAATCGGTCCGTCCTGACCATTCGTGAAGAGTCGAAAAGCCTCCTCGACCTCTGCACGGTGGGCATCAGAGTCGTGCTCTCTCGTGTGGAATTTGAGGGCGCAGATGGCGAAAAAGGGCTCAAAGGTTGCGTATCCGTCGTTTTCGGGGTCGAGAATAGAGATGAATTCTTTGAGTTCTGCATGCGATGAGGGTGGAACGCCGAGAGCTCTAGGATAAAGATCTTTTTTTAGCTGAATCCCAGGCGTGTCTCCTGTAGCGCACTTACATGAGCGCGGACTTGACGTCGTCAATAGGCAAAACACCATGTTTTTCCCCATCCATCGGCTCCGCAAATAGGCTGAATGCCTCGCGGATCTCGGCCTCCTCTTGCGGCGTGACGTTGTGCTCCTTTGCGAGTTTGGACTGGCGCGTTTTGGGTGCTGCGCTTCCGCTGGCGGCGGGTGCTTTGCGCTTTGGAGGCTGGAAGACTTATTAGAGATCATCATGCCATTGGAGTCATTAGCGACGCTTCTTACCATTTGCGCTTTGGTTTGGTTGAATTAAGAGCTGTCACAGCACGGTCGCAGTAGTTGCACGACGGATTCTTGGTGGTGACGATAGTGGATGTGACATAGCGCATGGACAGTGTGCAAGCTCCGTGTGATCATAGCGTTAGAACTGTATGGGGTCCTTGAAGAACGAGCCTTTATAAGTTTTTATTCTGTTCAACGCACACTATCATCCTTCAACGTTCTTTCTTTCACAGTCTCTTCAGCCGACTCCGAAACTGAAAGACGGCCACTCGCGTTCCTTTGGAGAAAAATCAACGCGAAAGCCTTCCAAGGTTTGTTCACGTCTGCTATACAACCCACCGCGATCGATATACCGATTTTCTCGTGATATCCATTCTTCTACAACAACATCCGCTTCTAAAAATGCTAGAGCTTGCCGCTTTGATGTACTACAGCGAGCAAGTGTGGACAGTGAAGCAAAATTAAAAAAAGCCTCGTCGGACAACTTCAAACCGGCGTGGTTCCAGCGGGTAGCAAGCGATGTCAATGTCTTTTGAAGACGGGCACCTAGCGATCCATGGAGACAGTCAATAGAAGAAAGATTTTTATAATATCAACCTCAATTCAATCAATTATTCAGCGGAATACTCGCTCCAATATACGCCTCATGCATCATGCCTTCTGCAATATCCCACCTCGAATTGAATCAGCTGCTCATATTTTCGACACTGGATCCCTTGAAATGGTCAGAAAATGCAAAAGAGGGGTTGGCGCAGTGCTACTTACTCACTTGAAGTTGTTCTTCATCTCTCGCAACTTCGCCATAACTGCCACAGGCTCGGACTCGCCTGTCTGCTTCTGGATCTCGGGGTCCTATTGTTGTTAGCATGACTACCTTTCAACAGCGCTCCTGTCGGACAAACCTGAACTCTCATAAACACGTTGTGTTCCTGTGACATGTTAGTCGTGTGTTCTTCCGCGGCTGCCTTCAATGTGTTGATATACCTTCTCATCTCCAATTGTGAATTTGCCAGTGGTAATCTTGTTGTTTTCGGCAAACGAGTGGAGGTTCTGTACAGCGTCAAGTGAAGAAACGGATGCCGCGAACTTGACGTTGGCCTTGGTGTACTCGTGTCCGGGCTGCAATAATGTCAGCAACTGCGTCTCTCTAAACACTCGGCCCATGGCATACATAGACAACAGTGTCGTCAGGCAACGCTGCGAGACGCTTGTTCAAGGCCTCATGCATCTCCTCAGCGTTACCTTCGAAGAACCGACCACATCCTTGTCATTATTGTCAGTTTCAACCCCAGCCTCTGAGCATCAAGGGCCTGCTTGGACCTACCTCCAATGAACAAAGTATCGCCGGTGAAGACGGCCTTGTCGTTCCCGTCTTGGGCAAAGAAACAGATGCTGTCCTGAGTGTGGCACGGCGTGTGCACACCCTTGAAAGTGATGTCGCCCAACTTGAAGGTCTCGCCGTGGCCGGGCGTCTTGGTCACACCTTCGCAGTCCTTGCCACCGATGATGTCCAGCTTGGGGTTACCGAGTTCGGCAAGCTTAGGAAGTTAGTGAATTTTCATGACTGAGTAATTATAGTGGCGTCCTACCAGCTTCTTGTTGCCTCCGGCATGATCCCAATGGCAGTGGGGAAGTCAGCTATGTTCATTCGGCTGCGGTTAAGGTGCACGGGTGCTTAACAGAAGAATTGACCTCAACAGCTCAGGCTACCAAAATAAAGTAACCCAAGTGCTAGTCTGGGCTAGCATAAGTGACCAAATTATTTCATCTCTTATGCCTCCAGGAGCCAATTCTTCTGATACCCTAAGGGTGCAATGCTTACTGATGGGTGTTGATAATGGCCGTCAAGTTGATCTTGCCCGCCTGAATAGCATCCTTCAGAATTGGTGCAACCCTATGAGGTATTAGTTGAAACTTCCATAAGCTCATCGGATGTTGCGGTCATACTCTGGGGGGTTAGCAGGATCGACAATGACAGCATCCTTGGACTTGTCGTCAACTACCAAGTAGGCATAGTTGTTGGAGCTTCCCTCCCCTGTTGAGGTTAGTTTTCTGTTCCAATCCGAAATGTCGTTCTCCCGGTCAAGTTTCAGAACTAATTATTCACATACACATAGGAATCGACTGGATATGCATGGCGCGAGATGCAACGAGCTATACTATCTTAGTTATGTGCACTTCAAAGTCGGGCGATGGATGGACTTACAGCAGATGATAAATATCCAACTTTCTGTTTAAGAAATGGTCGGCTTGCCGCGATTCTATACATAGGCCTGTAGTTGGATGTCGAGTTGAAAGTGGATGTATCGATGGAAGGATATCGAATGAGCTGCGAGGTTTTGTAATGGATCCTATTAACCAAGGCAAGGTCCAGAGGTACATATCATGGCTCCCCGCCGCTGTCATGACGTTTGCTGATGAGTGAGTGCACGTGATACGAGGTCAGCCTTCCGCTTCAACATCAAGATCATCAATCAACTGCATCGGTCTCTGAGATATGATTGGTAAAATCATTTAATTTGGGTATCAAGTATCTCAAACAATCCTTTCATCGCTAGACCATTCCAATTGGTTTGGGCTTCCAAGTGCCTTGAAACTGTGTCCAACCAAAGTCGTCCTCCCCGCTACCAGCATCGAGTTTATGATCTCTCATCATTGTGTCCATAACATCAGGTTCTGTCAAGTTCCTTTCTTCTTGGGCACTCTGTAACCGCTGTGTCAACTCTGCGCATTTGAGGAACACCTGGTTTCCCGGCAGGCTGGCTTTGACCTCTTGAAGCGTCTTGAGCACACGCTCCTTCGGCCAGCGTTCAAACTCGTCAGCTATAGCTCCTAATTTTGCGTTGTTTCCTTCACGAAGATACCGCATCACCGCCATACGGCACGGATCGCTGCTGTCCTCGTCTAGCTGCTTCCAATAGTAATCCCAAATCCACAGCAATGCCTTTCTGGCCGCTGTGCGTAGCTTTGCTAATGAGGGCAGTTGCTCGTGTGTGGACTGATGACGGAGCTCAACAAAGGTGGCAGGCAAGCCTATAGTCTTTGCGATTGTGTACATACTCTGCTTGCGCTGCTTTTCCTGGTGACCATCGACAAGGCCAGTGACAAATCTAACAAGGTATCAGTCTGCTGTACATGATTGTTTTGAGATCATGACGCTCACCTGCTAAATGCAGCTGAATACGCTGCTCGGATAGCATATGCTGAAGAGGCTGCATTTCCGCCAGAAGATGCCTCCCGATCACTCAACAAAGCTGCCATTAGAATCGCCGTTGATTCAACCATGTGAGGACAATTTCCTCGCTGCATCCACATTGATACACGCGCAACCGCTTGGTGTTGTCGTGCCCGGGTCTCCTTGTCGTCGATAGCCTGACGCATCTGTAGATTCTCTCCATCGCTAGGCTGATTGGTGTCCTGTCCCAGTTTCCGCTTTAGATCTTGGGCGTTGGTGGTGACGATGCCTGTGTACATCTGTTCGCGTACGAGCAACAGTTCGTAGCGGTCGCGCCATGGTGTAAAGACGTATTGGACCATTATACAGGGGTAAATTTTAATCAACGACTTTTAGAAAGATTCCTTTTAGTGCTTTGGTCGGAACTGGGGAGTGAGGTGAGTTTTTGATGATGCTTAGGTAGCTTTGAATCTGGATGCTAGAATAAAAATTATTTTCCAGCGTCTGAAAGCGGTCACCAACTGCTCCAACGATGACGACTTGCCACAACGACGACTCGCATCGTACATTGCTATTGACGGTAGGAATCATATTAAATTCTTAATAAATACTCGCAAGAGTGAAATGCCGTGTCCAATTTTTGGGATATGGCAGCATTAGATGCACTCGCATTGGAAGTGAGCGGTAGTGAGTGGGTTTGGAGGCAATGGATACGATACTGGCAATGGCTAACCTTGCCAGAAAAGGTATATAGCACATTTCAAAGTATTGTATTGGTATCTATACAACAGCAGTTTGACATTGCTAAGTTCCATTCCGATTTCAGAAGTATTGATAACTGTAATGATACTCGTGGTGCTGGGTCTGCAAACCTGTATCGGTACTCCATGGCAATACCAACCAAAACCAATACCTATCAAATACTTCACGCCATGCATGATGAAGGTTACTGTATAGGTACGTAGGTACGTAATCACCATACATTGAAGATTGACAACTTGTCTGTCATATTCAATTGCTCTTAAGGTTGTCGTTGAGATTGGCCGGCCCATCCCATTTGACGGAGCCTCCCTTCAACTCTCATCCTCTATGGTCTCTAGCATCGTGGTAAACTCAATACTGCAACTTGGGCTTGGCCGAAATTTCTAGTCAAAGTCAGAATGAAACATCTCAATGTGGATGAACAAGCGATCAGGTATGCGTGAAGCTTGATCTCATCAGAAGTAAGTTTTAGGGGGTGTTTTTTTCGATAAGAAAAAGGCAAGATCTTCGGATCCTAAAGATCGGATGTCTAGGTATGTATGATTCTTACATGCTTTTTACTCTAACAGGCCATCATCATGGCCTTAGAGCTTCCTCACTATCCGTACCAGGTTCTTTTTCTCCTTGACTCACGAATTGCGGGGCTACCTAACAGCCACTTCCTCGCTTGCCAGCCACAACCGACCCTGAAAAGTAAATACGTAATGCCGCAATAACAGTGGGGCTATACCGCTGTAGCGCCTAAGTCTGGGTTCGCACGCCGCCGCACAGGGCTGGCTGCAGGTGGGGAATGCATTAGGTGTAGCACCAACCAATCAAGGGCTACTGGAGGGAGACCATCAGCACGGACCGACTGGATGCCACATGTCGGGCAGGGATTAGCGTGCCTTCCTACTGAATCAAACGTTGAGAACGAGACGCGGCTCTTTATGGCCCGCTCTTCGTACTGTACCTACCTACCTGCCTCTTTTTTGCATTTGGAACACAGGCATCCAATCTCGTCATGTCACTAGGAATTCATCTGAGACTCTCTTGCATTGATTGGTCTTCCATTTGAGTGAGCATTGTACGGCTGCCTGAGCCTGTCATACTTACATCTCCCTATCTTGTGCTCTTGCACGGGGTATCCATAGCTACTAAGTTTCTATACATGTTGAAATCAAATCGCTTTATCCATGCCTGTTTTCTCCAAAATCAATACTCCATGCCGTTGTCTCTGAGACCCTGTATCCTCTTTTTTCAACAACCAAATGGAGAACAAAAGTTGGCTTGTCCAGCCGCCGCAATACCATATTCATACAAGTTTAATGTCGTGATTCATGTTCGCCGTTGCGGGTATTGCGTTGTATCGCATTACTCCTCGTCATCCTTGTCCTCCTCCTCCTCCTCCTCCTCATCATCATCATCCTCTTCACCCTCATCCTCATCCTCGGATTTAGGGGGTTCCCATGTCTCTTCAAGTTTCAGGCCCTTCCCGCTTGGCTCATGACTTCTGAATGAAGACCCAAGTAGAGATGATACGGTGGATCGGTAATTGTTCAATTGTGGATCTTCGTTGAACTTTTCTGGAGCATCATAGAGACCCATTCCAACCAGGATCTCACCCTCTTCTTCCGAAGCGTCTTCGAGTGCCTGGTATTGGATATCCTCTGACACAGCTGGTTGAGAGAGATGGCTCTGGGGGAGCGTCTCTGGTGTTGGCGGTGTTGTTGCACCAAAGCCATGCATGATGAAGTTGTTCCAGTCCCATCCATTGTTGTAGGTGGTGTCTGCAGGAGCAGAGGTAGCCGGCATTGAACGGGTATCCGTCGTTAAAGAAGCAGCTGGTGAATGGTGCGAGATACCAGCTCCTTGGTAAGCGTTGTATGCCATGTTGTCGGCATGCTGATATGGTAGTGGCAGATGGGAGAAGGCCAGAGGGGATGTGCCGCAAGAGGTTGAGCCCATCATGGGTGAGTAGTGAGAAAAGTTTCCATATAGATCGTGTTGATCAACAGGTGTGTAACTTGGAGTCAAGGCATGCATGTGCTGCTGTGTTGAAGCTTGATCATAGGAACTCGGGTGCCAGCTCAAGGGACGAGACGATCGTTGAGTGTGCTGCTGTGACTCGACATCGCAAAACGAAGATAGCTGATCCATTATTTGCTGCTGTCGTCGTTGAGAGTTGCCGTCGTTCATGAGAGTCTTGCGTCGAGCCATGAGGCCTGATGATCGAGGACTATTGTTGGCACTTGAGGGTTTGGTAATTCTCATAGAGTTTCCTCCAGAACGCTGTCCGTTGGAGCCTCGTGAGAACCTCCTTGATGTTTGAGAACATGGCATTTGGTATGCGTGGTCATCTAGCATCACGTCGTGAGGATATGTGACAGGCAGAGAGCCTGCTGGTTGCACACCGAAGAGTGGGTGCATCATCTTGAGGTAGGTATACAAAGATAAATCTGCAAAACTTGCGATGGGGAGACTTAAGTGTTGATTGAAAAAGACCGTCAATTAGAGATTCTTATCGTTCTCAAGTTTGCGTTGGGTTGTTGATAGATATGCGAACAAAAGACCTGAGGGACCAACTTCATTATGTATCGTCGAGTGGATGTACAGTACAATCCCCAAGGGGGTTCAAGGGAGTACGAAACATGGGGCAATCGATGGCTTGGAAATAAATCGAGCCTAGTAACTTCAACAAGATCAACGCTCCAGGGATCTGGGCGTGGGCCGGGAGGGACCAAGCAGAAGAACAAGCATAGACGATTTAGCACCAACTGGCTACAAAACGCAGAACTACGAGTGTCGACAAATCAGCATTGAGTGTGCCGGGGTACTTGGCAAGGTTCACTCACCAGAACTGGCCCTGATGTTCTCGTTCCTGTGCTAGGATTGTCACTTTCTAGCATGGCAGCTGAAGTGGTGGCCTGCGTCATACGGGCCGGCAGGGGGTGTCTCAGCAGGCGGAGTTAAAGGCAGTGAAAGCTAGGCGGGAAGTACTGTAGTGCCGGAGCGAGAACTAGGCCACTGTTCTGGGGATTAAGACAACGCCCATGTATGGTGGTGAGATCCAGTGTCAGAGTATTTAGACACACGACTTCTGTTATGTGCGAGGGTGTGTTGATTGGAATTTTAAACGAGACAGGAATATCAATGGTATTCACGCCGATTCTCTCAGTGCTACACTAATCTTGGCGTAGTACCGACAAGGCGAACAAGAAAACAGAGTCTTGGTAGTTATGGTAATAACGATGGAGTCTTCCACAACTATGATTGCGTTGCAGCCATGAGCACAGAGTCTTCAGGAAGTGGGCATCATCGGTCGTCTGGACTCCAGAATAATCACCCCTGCCACTAAGGATGCAACTCACATGGAGTAGTGAACAATGGAAGGGATGGAGAAGAATTGAGCTCACGGCATGGAGTCGCGATAAATCGTAGAGCGGTGCATTTGCAACCAGTCTTTGGTCAAGATCTACGTACCGCTTCGCCGAGAAGTAGGGGGTGAGATGGATGCTAGGGGTGTATTCAGCCCGAAAGAGCGGCGCCACAATGTATGCATCCCTGGGGCCCGAGTTAGGCTGGGGACCTCAACTAGGAAGCGCCGCGCCCAAGCCAGAGGATGGGATATTTCCTTGTTGCTAAATGTGCCACTCGGGAAGGGTCTCAAATCTCATCAAGACGGGATGCGCATCACCGCTTTGGTCTGGCATGCTTCGGGCCAGTCACTCGAAACACCCCTGCTGTAGAAGATGTAATTCCCATTTCTCGGCCCCGTGGTAACGTTGGAAGCGGGTTGAGAGAGGGTGTTGTCCAAAAATGGAGTTGTCCTAAAAGAATAATCATATCTGATCGGCAGGCGCTTGGGGATGATGATAGACCATGTTTGCAATGAGTTTTGAATCCTCATCAACACTGAAGTAAGACACCGGTGAAAACGGCTCGTACCCACTTCTCAGTGTGTTTTTGCGCTTGACTTGGTGATCCCCAAGCTTTTTCTCAAACGATTGTTCATTTCACAGTGACAACAGCCTGCTTTTCAAAGTAAGCGCCCGGCAAGGGCCGATGGTTGAAAGTTCAAATCCAACAACAATTTGCTTGATAATATGGCCTCTGGTATGAAGTACTTGGCAGTGATATCCATGACCCAAAAGTTTGAACCAGGCGAGTTATCTACCGGGGTTCGAGGGCGCAGCCAAACTCCATCTAATGTCGACCTCGCAGGCATTTCGCAGTCCAGGCTAGATGGGGATTACCTCAAGGCCATCTCAAATATTGTTATGTGGAACCGCATCTGTTCCAATACGGGTGGGAACGGCGTTTCCTGATAACTAACGCGTGGCTGGTCAACATCGCATCGTGCATACTCTAACTGTACAGTATGTATGCGCATGTACAGCAACAACCCATCTAAACCAGGTCGGTACGCAGACGTTAGTGTGCTCAAGCTATTTCTCTGCGTAGTTGGTGAGGGATGCTTCCAATCGTTGGCGGTGTGTGCTGTTGGTGGGAATCCTCCTTGGTGGCAAGAACACCACTACAAGGACGCAAGGACGTTGGAACGCGGGTACTGGAGATATTGCCGTCGCGCAATTTGCTCCTTAAGGCAAGGTACAGAGTACGAGCTGTTAGTTGCAGGGTTGAAACTGGAGACTTCAAGTCGAACAAAGGTTGATCGATGAGAAACACTCGTCGATTAGGGAGGTTATGGTTGACGTGGGCCATCAGCAGGCACTGTTCGATAGTGCTCTGAGTGCCCTGGAACGAAACGAGGTGAGTCAACTATCTTGGGCAGGTGTCTTCAGGTGATGGGCGGGCCTGAGCGGCAGCGGGCAACGAGGGGAGGGGGCGGAAGTTGCAAGGTGCAGTGACTCGCTTGGTATCCGTAAACTGAAGACGCAGCTTCCACATGTGTGCTCCGTATGCGATCCGCCTACTGGCCCGCCCTTGGCTTTGCTGGGTCTTCTGAGAATGGAAAGTGCGGAAATCACCATGTCGGATAGGCGCCCTCACCTGTCTGTCGAGGCTCGAGCATTGTCAACTCACTCATCAGCCAAGTGCCAAGTTGCCATTTTCTTCTCCTCCACTCAGGGGTTGCGAAACCGACGACCGATTTCCCAGATGGGTAAACACTGGAGGGTCACCCCGTGCTAATTAGCTGCAGTACCACTTCCTCTCACAGGCAAAGTCAAGCAGGTAGTGAGGCAGGGTTCCCTGTCGCCCTGTGCAGCGCCAGCCAAGGGCCAACACAATTTCAGCAAGTGGGCTGCTTGTCGGGCATGGGATTTGGCTTTGTCTGCACCTGTGTTAGTGGAACTCGTGCTCTCTGTAGGCTGCCACGTCGTCCAACGACTCACTTCCGAAACCGAAACACGGGTCTGTCGGTACACACACTAGGCTACTCTGCATGATTGTATGGTATGTTGCATGTCTATCCCAGGTAAGTTGGTGTACGGAGATATTGCTTCTGAAGTTCTGTGTGAGGTCTTGAGACAAGGTGATCAAGTTCAATTCCAAGCCATTCGGAAAGTACTTGCTAAACTTACTGGGCAATCATAAATTATAATGCAACATTATTGTGTGTGATCCTTTTCTAACTCGAGCTTGGATAGGGAATTTGGGTCTCTGAACGTTCCCATCATTGGAAGTGAACGATTTACAAGTACCTTATCCGAACTCGGTGCGAAATGCGATAGTGTCAACCTGTTATCTGGTTCCTGCTCTGTCACTTCCCTTGTCTCATCTCCCTACCCCTCCGCTGAAGGGAACGTCAACGATTCATCAGGTTCATGCTGCAGCACAGCAAATTTTTGCTTGGGCTGGTTCTTTACGAGGATAATCCCCACCTGCATAGTTTCATTGCTGACCACGGCCATGAGATGAGTTCTGTGGAGCACATGTGCTGGTTCTGGCTGGCCCCTCTGAACCTAGCCGCTTTTCGGTGTTAGAAAGCGACGCGCTCCCTCGAAAGATTTGGGCGTCTCACCGTACGTCCAGGACCTAGCCGGCTAGCCCACCATGAAGGGTTACAGAGCGATCAGCTGGGGGCCGCCAGTGGATGATATTGCTTGACCATGGGTTTTCAACTGCCTTGATCGCCCACTGAATCAGTCACCTCACCAAGCAAGGGCTAGAATTGCGCGCCACCTACATGCTCCCTGCAAATCTCAGGTGGAGATGAGGAACGAAAGCGTGCCGCCTCGATGGATCTTTTTTTTATTTTATTTTTTAACTTTCCAAATCTTAAGTATGCTGATCCTAGTAAATCCTCGAGCCTACGGTGTGCAGGGAAGGACATCGCTAACCGTTTCGCTCCGTTCAAGAGATGATACGAGGCGATCTATGCGTTGGTATGAGAACATGCCGATGCCATGCATCACACTCACAGAGTACCTAGCTAGGTACCTACCTACATACTGTATGTACCGTCACCAGTTGCCGGCACTACGTGCTGATAACAGACAATACGAACTCGGAGCCATCATCGAGTTCAGCATCCCAGCACCTCTTCAACAACAGCTGTTATGGCGCTTTCTAACAACGATCCTCCTCGGCATAACACAGACGGCAGATGTATTGGCTATTTTTGCTTCGGATGCCCTGGCTTGTGGTTGTGATGGCTTGCTTAACACTAGTCTAATTTAACAGGGGTGTCGGAATACTTAGCCAATCCAACCAATCTATGGCTCAACCCATCTGAAACTTCGATGGACTGTGCCCTGAACATCTGTCTATTTCAGGTAAATATGACAGTTTAAACCTCAAGGCTTGAGAGCTGGGAGCTAGGAGCTAGGAGCCTAGGACTCGACTCGCCTATAGACCTTAAACCATGTCCCGCCAGATAGCCAGGGACAAATGTTGTTTAGTTGTTCCTTTCAGCACTTACGGAGACCAAAAGGATCACTCATTGACCAACATATCTGCTCAGACCTTCCATTTTCCGAACGCTATCGAGGCCCCATACTCAAGGGCCCCCCAAGACATTCATTGACTACAGTCTTAATTAACCAAGTTGCCAGCATTATCGACGTCTATGTGTTATCGTGTTCTGGAGTCACGAAAGTGCAATCACTGTCATGTGACGATTCTCATGAACCTTTGCAAGGCCGGTACCTTATTACCAACATAACGCGGCGACACTCTGTTGTGCTCTGGCCTTTAGCTCCTGGTTATATGCCACAGGTTGTGTCGGCTGCATCTTAAATCACATTTGCCTATCAAGGCTGACGAAGCCGTCAAAATGCGTCATTCAAAAACAACCCTCTGCATGACCGATCAGCCTCCGCCCTCCGATAACTACCTATGCATGGCAGAGAACTCAGTGCTCAATCAGTTTGCTTCGTCCTCAATTGGGCTGCGTGTGCGGGCCTAGAACCGGGTCTGTCCAACAAGCGCAGCACACGCTCTAAAGCTTGAGAAACAAAACAGTCATGATTTTTGGTCCAGGCTTCGAAACACGACATATTCGCTTGTCCCTTTCTCCTACTTGTCCGCCAAAGCCCACCCACAGCGTTATGAAGATTGGCAGATTGGGTTGGATGAGTTTCATCACCAATCCTCAATCCTCAATCCTCAATCGCCAATCGAGAAACATGAGTGTAGTCCCAGACATGGCTTCGTTCTTTCAAGTCGGACAGATGAACGCTCGTCTTGTGACTTTGCCATTCTTGACAATCTGCTAACGACGTTTCTAAGCCAGGTTAACTCAAGTGGCTCCCCTCTTCGGCCTTAGATCAAAGATCCTGCGCCCAACCCACTGGGGAGGCTGAAGTTCTGTTGCCTTTGTTTTGCGTTGTGCATACACCTTACTAAGGACACATCTGCTATGATTTCGTTCACCCCTATGCCATCAGCCAACCAAATTCCTAGCCCGACAACCCACTCAAAACACTAACCCGCCCTTGCAATCGGTTATCAATTCGATGTCAGAACAAGCAGATTCACTGATTTATTATTTGCGTAACCCAGAAACAGTCAAGCTTGCAAATACATAATATTTTTGTCAGGTAATCACCACTCGGCGGCTTTGGCCTACCTGAGCCTATTCCATCCAACCACTGTCGTCTCGACGAAACGAATGTGATCATCTATGTATGAAGAACACATGTTGACGGAAGGTCGAGGAATATGACCACCTTGGTACAGTACACCAGAAACAAGTCTTTCAACACCATGTATTTCCGATGCATCACAATTGTCGGTGGCTTGATAAACAGACTTTCTATGCTTTAGGGTACGTACTGTCTTGGGGGCGGCAAACCACGCTATGCCAACTCAAAACAGAGTATGGGGGCTTGAAAAGTTACCGTACGATGACAAGGATATGAGAATGGAGGGTCCAAACCCGCTTGCCAGGGAGCAGCATAACACCTGGGTATCGCCAAGAAAGCGAAAAAGAACAATTCGCTTAAAGCTTGCGGTCCAGTTGCTGACGATCAACTCGCTCGGCTTAGCCTTACTCATGACTTCATCTACACTGGTTTCGGATAACATTACCCAGAGTGATGATTTAACGTAGAAAATCACACAATACACGCGTCAGAAAGATTCGACTTCAGTGAAGGGAGGAAAGTCACTGTATACAAAAGTGATGGCTCTTTACCGCATACCTGTCTCTTCGAAGATGATCAGATCCAGGGACCTTACACCTGGGATGATGCGTTGCCCTTGCGCTAGACTACAAAGCGATATACTTGGAGCCACTTGGAAACCCGCTGCCATGGGTCCAGCACAAACCAGCAAGGGTTAGGCACGGAGAGTTAACCACGGAAGGACGACCTTTTTAGTATCATCTGGAGGCTGCAGACCAGGGTACGAAGATTTCTATAACCGGCACACGCACGCATTCCAAGATCCAATTTCTTATCAACTTATTACATACGCTTGGCTCGAAGAGATAACTCGAACAGGAGTACAATATAAGAAAGGGTTTCTACTACCTAAGGAATGACGATGGAAAGACCGATTTCGTTATCGCGAGTTACCGCTGCATCTTCCTTTACACCCACCTACCCCGGCTCTATACAGTAGTATTCATATACATACATCCATGTATGTAAGTCAGCAAGCAGAAACCGCCTCAGATGGCCGCAGCGGCGTAACGACTCCGGCTTGGCCGGGGTCAACTGAGTACCATCTTACACAGCGTTAGCCCCCGGCGTACATGCGGGTTTGTGATCATGCAAGTACCTATATTGAAATGATGACTTGCGCACAGTCATTGATTATTCTCATGTCCTTCATGACTCGTCGCTATACCTTCCTGTACGCCTAAGATATCTGATATTGGGTATCCGTAACTTGAACCTCTTGCACGTCCCTTGTCAGTTCTCCCATGTTGTTGATGAGTTTGGAATATCACCCGAGCGATACCCAAAGGTTCTTTTATTGCGGTCCCGCACCGTTAGACGAGCAACATCGATACCTTTTGCACGCAGGAGCGGTAGCAGTAGCAGCGGGGCAGGCGTGAGTTTGACGGTGGTTGTGGGTGAACTACGGTCTACGGTACGCCGTAAGTTACGGTAATGGCCATTGGGTTTGGTTTTGGTCTGGGAGATTTGCGGGCTTGAAAGCTCGAAGCTGGAACCTTGCTCGAGTAGCCAGGGACCCAAGTGTGCCTGGTATCAGTGCACTTTGCTTTTTGCCATGTTCTTGTTTTTGAAAGCTACACATGTATGCCTGCTCACAGCATTGTTCTCACCAATTGATGGCAGCATGAAACAGCCTATGCAGATCACCCAGCGAGTATCCTTCAGGCTTGTGGACAATTTTAATGATGCACAATCGACATAACCAGCATAGTAAGACAATCAGGTCCATTACATACTGTATCGCAGCAGCCTGAAGCTCAGCCGTTTCGTTCAACTGATGATGAACGGCTACCAAGGACAAATAATACTTTGGCTAATAAGCATGGACAGAGTCACTGAGATATCTTGCTAGGTATCCGTATGTTTAACTGAATCAACAAAGACGAGTTGAATGATTTATTCATGATCTGCCAACATTGGACAGGTTTTGCTTAGTCGAGTAATTTGTCCTTCGTAGCACCGCACTTGAGACATTTACTTTGGGATCGTCAGTCACCAGCGCTACCTGACATTCTTTCAAAACGTGTGCATGGTCAACGCCCTGCGGCGTAGCTTTGACAGCTATGTTAGTCGTACAGTACAGTACTGTACCTGTGTGCCTAAGCTATGCCACATATCAAACCCCGGGTGGCCGGGGCGTCTCCAGCTGCCGCCCGTTCCTCCGTCCGAAAGCTCCATACCTACCGATCGGGGATGTCCAGAGCGGGCCAGAGTTCAGCCATCTGTCCAAGACCTTCGCCGCCCGAGTCCGCACCACTCGGGTTTTGATTGGTACACACCTGAACAGCTAACACGACACCATCTTCTTACGGCAGTTGATGGCTGCGACTGGACACTTTTGTAGAGACTGGGGCTGGAAATACCCCCCTCCCAAGGGGAGTCATCACCCCTTTTCGTCGACTCTGGCGGAGGCTTCTATACTTGCAGGGGTTTTGAGACGCTCGCAAGGCAGGCCGGCGTCATTCACCAAGCAAGCACTAAGTCAAATCACTCATCTGTCTTCTGTCTTAGCGAGCTAATTATTGATGGATCTAAAAGACCTTTGTCTTGTGTCGAGTCTGATGACACGGCCCTTGGAGATTCTCTCTCTACCTTCGATGAGAGGAAACCCCACATGCCAGCTAAGAGCAATGCATGGATGTACGTACCTACAGTACCTACCTACCGTAGAGGTACCTACTGGACGTTTCCCCTTTGATCAAATCATCAATCGCTCTTCAATAGTTTCAATGCCTGGTGCTTTGACTAGGTACCCCGCCGAGACTGGACTGGTGCTGTTTATTTGTTTACCTGTTTTCAATAAGCAAGCAGACTACTGTACGGTTTACCCCTTTGTCTTGAGTACAACGCACTAAGTAGGTAGTTGTTGCTCGCTCGGTTTTTGGATCTTCAACTCGGAAAGATACCATCTTTTCCCGATCAGAAATCCCTATTGTCAGGGATCGGTCGAGGGCGGCGCTGCTCGTGATATGCTTTCATGACGGCCGAATATCCATACCGTACTGTACATTACTGCAGGGAGAGCCTCTGGCTATCCGTACGGTACCTATTTACGGATGTACTGTACAGTACGTATCCGTACTACCTATACAGATTTCTGCCCTGTGCCGTCCCATCCCATCCCATCTGACACGTCTCGCACCTTGTCCCTGGTGTCACGACGGTACTAAACCGAGCGAAACCAAAGCAAGCCAGCAGGCCCAGGCCAAGACAAGCGAGTTGTGCATCGTCCACTCACGGCACATGGATCTTGGCTTGCGTTTCGGGGCTTTTGAGTCCTTAACTCTGCATCGCATGACGATACTGTCGAGCGGCTCGCTTGCCCCTCTAGCTTCTCTTGGGTGCATTAGCACTGACTAGCTGCAGACGGTTGGCCACTGCCCTGGTACCATGCATGCTACAGTAACTTAACTCATTAGATATCGACCATGGCGAATTCGCCCAACTGAGCTTCTAGACTAATCGTTGTCTTCATGCAGTAGCCCCGGCGCATCCGCGTGGTTAATTTGGTCTTGTGTCTTGCTTGCTTGCAGTGCAGGCAATGTCTTCTGGTCCCCCTTCTTGCATCCACTCGCATCCATCACAGATGTCCCAGAAAGTTGAGACAAGACAAGCAAGACAAGTGGAGGGTTGACGATTAAACAGGACGGACGCCTCCATACTAACATCTGACCTTATTAGCTGGAGTACGTACCCATACCTATAGAACATGACACTAACAACTGTGATGGTTTGAGTGCAATCCCACGCTTTCTATTCACCATTTTCACCGCCTTTCTTCCCTGCCTTTGTCCGTCCCCTCCTTTTGCTTCCTCCACTGTCGGACTCTTTCTAGCCCAGTCTCTCTTCTTCCCACTAAATCTCTCACAATCGGGTTGAGGACATCATCAGCCGCTTTAAGCCATGAGCAACTGGGTTGGCAGCAAATGACTTGTGTATAGTCTTGTTATTATGCTGCATCTCGCACTCTGTCTTTTGTTGGTCTAGCGTCTTCGACGTTCCTCAGTCTTCCGGCATCCGACCCTTGCACCAGAAAGTCTGACCTTTGATCGTCGTCAAGCAGAGGAGCACCATCACATTGCTTTGTCACTGTATCCGTACTGGGACCACCATAGCCAAGTATCCGGGCATTCAACCGCCTCCAGTCATTCTCCCCAGCATGTCAACCCCGAGCCCATCGAACCCCTCCCGCTGGACTTTGAGTGTGGCCAGTTGGACGGCGAAAGTCAGCTTCTTCCCCGTGCTCCAGTCGCCAGGGTGACAGATCAACCCGTACAGCATTCCGGCTATGAAAGTATCCCCTGCCCCTACGGCACTATATCTCGGACAGTGGTCAGTTCCTGCAGTTCTACGCGACTTGTGTTATGCGTCGTGCTGTGTGGGACATGGGCATGGACATACTCAACCACGGAAATGTCTCCTCCGGATTCATCCTTTGCAGGGCAACGGGAGCGAAGAGTGTCGCCTGTTGACCGAGGCAGCCCAGCAGCTCCCTCTTCCCCCCACGTACAAAGTGCTAGTGACCTATGTATGCGGCGTCTCGTCAGCCAACCTGAACAAACCCAAGCCAGTTCAAGTATAAGCAAGCAAGCGATGTCTTTCCATGGTGTTGTTGTACGTACGCCTTGCAGTGCCCTTCGGTTTTCAGGCATTGTTCAGGGGTGCTGTGCCCGCGACTCTGTGCCCTTGTTAGATCCTCTCAACGACGGCCCAATATATTTGAGTCCACTCTCACCTCAGCCCAACTGCGCGAATAGAAGACGACGTCCGCCTCTGCCGCCAACTCTGGCAGACCTTCCCTGCCGGGCTTCTCAACTTCGACGCTGATGGTCGCTTTCGGTAGTACGTTACGCAGGAGCCGGATACAATTTTGCACGGTTTCTGGGATTCGGCCCTGTTGCGTCCATGTTCAGTTTGGCTGTTGTCCATGTGCAGAAGCTACTGCTCGGATCCTACCTCGAAGTGCCACCATGTCTCTTGGTCCGCTTCGAAACTTCGCGCGATGTTGCCAAACTCGTCTTGGGTCATCTCTGGGAGATCGTTGTAGTTGACGAGCGTGCGGCTGCCCGATGCTTCACTGCGAATGATGTAACTGCTTGCCGCCTCTGTGCTCTCCTCTCGATATAGGCAATGTCCAAAGTCAATCTTTGACTGTTGACCAAACGAGGATAAAACACGCTGTGTTGCGGAGGATGAGGAGCTGGGCAAAGGTGATACTAGATGTAGCTGGAGGCCATCACGGTCTGCGAGCAGCTGCTCCAGGACTTGAAGCGAATTGGGACAGTTACCTCCACGTCGGATATTGATACCAGTAGCGCGTAGCTTTGAGTCCTCGGACGGGAAGAAGGGGACACTGAGGTTAGGTTAGTAGATGCCATGCTGTGTTGTTTTGATGGTGACATTCTTGAGGATCGTGTCCAAGTAGCAAGCACCCACAACGATCAGGTGCTTCATGATGTCTTGTCTTGAACCTGAGCCTACCGCCCTGCAACGTTGGTTTGCTTTTCTCTTTGTTCGCGATATGTTGTCTTCACTTTTGTTTGTGTTATAGACAACAAAGACAGTTCCAAGTTGTTTTGTTGGAGGGGTTCTCCGCCGACGTAATTACCTAAGTTCCACCGGTATTTCGTCACTATTTTTCTAGTCTTATTGAGAGGAGCGTTCTTGTTGTTTATGACAAGGTAAATGCTAGAATTTGCTCTCATTCCTAGGTACAGTCAACATTGTTCTTGTTAGAGTGGCCATATCATATGCACAGTCTCATGTATCACGATATACGTCTAGATGAATCTAAGGTTGCTGAATATACAGGACAGCATGTAATTTCAACAGCCCCGAGTACCACAAGTATGGTCATTTTCTTTTGAATAATGGCTTCAACCGAGAAACTAACGCAAAGGAAGGGTTGTTTCAGCAGTTGTGTTGAACGTATATTGAAAACGCATATTGGATATAGGGTAAGTGACCCTTGCTTCACAGATTCTATCCAGACTTTTGCTCTATGTATCATGAGCCGTGGCACTTAACACTGTTGGGTTTAAGGGATGTTGTATATCAGAGAAGCCATTAATACAATGGTCCTTGATGATGTTATCTCATGTTTACTTGACCCAAGTGTGTATTGAGTAAGTATCAGTAAGCCAACAACCTGTACTGAGTCATCTCAGTTCAATTGACTTTATTCGTCCGATCAGAAATCTCTCCAAGTCATCGACTGCAAAAGAAGAATGCTAAATCTAGGTATTTACGAGTACGATACGCAGAAATAAATTCGGACCTTCATAATCAAGAGATTGTCAGATTCAGATTCAGTAGGAGCCAGTGGGCCCATCTACCAAACTGCCCCGCCATTGAGCCCTGGAAGACAACGTCATCTGCCATCGACAAAAGATTGGACTGGACAGGACAGGCGATCGCATCATTTTCTTTTGTGTACTGCACAATCAATCAAACTTTGAACATGGGCGAACACTCGGAAAAACATATACATTTCCAAGACGGCGACTATGGCTCTGATGGCTGCTCAGACGATGATGATGCTAAGGCAGTCGAGGTATGCTTGACCACCTATACCTATACCTATTCGAACCCCATACAAGAATGGCGCGACTAATACCGTAGAACCTGCGCAGGTAGTCTTCGATCCAGGAAACCCATATCGTCGCAAGAGCTCCATGGTCGCCTCAGAAATCAAAGCGCCTGTGATGCGCCACCCTTCACGTCGCGACGAGTGCCTCGTCCACCAGTTCCTCGATAGTCAACGACGCGCCAAAGACGCTGCCTGCTCAGCCAGCGAACCCGAGTCAGAAGCTTCGATGGGAAATGGTTCATCGTACCTAAGTAATCACCCAGACCCTAGCCAGGCCAGCTTTCACAGGGCCCTCAATGGCGACCACGCTGAAGCCGTTCGCGACGAGGGTCTTGACTCGGTGGTCGACCCGAAATTCAAGAGGAAGTGTCGCGCTATTGTAGAGCCTGGTAGCATGGACCATTCTGGTCAGGCTGACCAGCAGGCTTGGACCCAGCAAATGACCAAGAGCATGTCCGACCTCGACCTGGGAGGTGATCAGGATGATGTGCGAAGTCGTCTGCTCACCAAGCAGCAGCTTAGCGACATGGCATGGGGTGTGAGAGAACTAAGTCGTCGGTTGAGCAGTATGCGCATTCGATTCAAGGTCAAGAGCATCTTTATCCTGACAAAGATCTACGACCAAGACTTGATTCCCAAAACAAGAGAATTGGTCAAATGGCTATTGCAGCACAACCATGAGGTCGCATACACTGTCTACGTTCAAGACAAGCTGAAGAGTAACAAGAAGTTTGATGTCAATGGCATCATTGACGAGGTTAGCAAGGGATACGTCGAAAAGGGTGACGCGAACGAACAAACAGTAAAAGACACCCTCAACAAGCGCTTGCGATATTGGGACGAGAACATGTGTCGAACACGACCCCATACCTTTGACTTTGTCATCTCGCTCGGTGGTGATGGTACAGTGCTATATGCTAGTTGGCTGTTCCAGCGCATCGTGCCACCTGTACTGAGCTTTGCACTAGGAAGCTTGGGTTTCCTGACCAAATTCGACTTTGAAGAGTATCAGCAAACCCTCACAACAGCCTTCACCAAGGGTGTGACAGTGAGCCTGAGACTGCGGTTCGAGGGCACTGTCATGAGGAGTCAACCACGTAAGAAAGCACAACTTGACAAGGGTTCCGACGAGGATGATGATCCGCCGCGAGACCTGGTAGAGGAACTGATTGGCGAGGAGAGGGAGGATGAGCACACGCATCGACCGGATGGAACGTTTGAGATTCTGAATGAGGTGGTGGTGGATCGAGGCCCAAATCCAAGTAAGAATCCCACAGTCAACGTTGCCCCCGCAGGAGATATTCTAACGTATATTCTAGCTCTGTCAACTACCGAGATATTTGGAGATGACGAACACTTTACTTCGGTCTTGGCCGATGGTATCTGTGTATCAACACCAACTGGTTCAACGGCCTACAATCTAGCTGCTGGAGGATCTCTGTGCCACCCAGAAAACCCCGTGATGCTGGTCACATCCATCTGCGCGCACACGCTATCGTTCAGGCCCATTATTCTACCCGACACGATCGTGCTGCGAGTTGGTGTTCCATACGGCGCGAGGACATCTTCGTGGGCAAGCTTCGACGGCAGAGAGCGTGTGGAGCTGAAGCCAGGAGACTACGTAACCATCAGTGCGAGTAGGTTCCCGTTTGCTTCCGTGCAGGCTGAGGGACGGAGAAGCGAGGACTGGGTCAATAGCATTAGCGGGAAACTCGGATGGAATACGCGACAGAAGCAAAAGAGCTATAAAGAGTGGGAGAAATAAGACGGTATATTATAACGAGAGAAATGAATCATGGGGCGAATATTCGTACTTGGTCAAACAAACAGACAAGATGGATGGCGTTTTGGTAGGGGTTACTTACGGATGGTGTTGGCGTTTCTGCTTCAATATGTAAATGAAACGAGGAAATAGTGCTCATGGAGTTTAATCAATATTTTCCAGGGTCTATAGTTGTCATGAGAAGAGGCCTTGTTTAAGTGGCTGTTCATTATACTACTCTACTCCACTGTTGAAGATCGCGTTTAATGTTTAATGAGCCCACCGACTTCAAGCACGGTTCGTAATTGGACACCGCCTCTCTTTGACAACAGTTCAGTTGCGTCTCCGATAGCACGTTAATTGACCTTACCTGAACAATCAATCAATCAATTCAAACAAAGCAACACCAAAATCCATTGCAATGGCGCCGGAAACCGCATCGTCTCTCCCGCCCGACCTGTTCGACCAAACCACAATCATCTCTCTCCTATCGACTCTCGCCATCGTCTTCGTCGCATACGCCGCCTCCCTCAAGTTTCTACCCTCTTCATCCTCCGGGACTCTCCGCTTCCTATTCATCTGGCATCTCGCCGATGCGCTGTGCCATTTCCTCCTCGAGGGAAGTTTCTTGTACCACTGCTTCTTCTCGCACCAACCACTCCTCGACGATGCGAAGGCAGACCTATTTCCCACACCCGCAGGGTTTCTAGGATACAACGATCGTGTGTACGGTGCACAGTCGGGTGGAGATAATCCCTTTGCTATGCTGTGGATGGTGTATGCGAAGGCGGATAAGAGATGGGCTGGCGTGGACTTGGCAGTTGTGAGCTTGGAGTTGTTGACTGTGTTTTTTGATGGCCCATTGGCTGTTTACGTTTGTTATTGTCTGGCGAAGAAGGACCCCAAGGTCAGCATCTGGATGATCGTTCTGGCTACTTGCGAGTTGTACGGAGGTAAGTTGCATCAATATCATACATGTTCTGGAGTTAGGTTATGCTAACACATAAAAATTTAGGCTTTATGACTTTCTGCCCCGAGTGGCTTGTTGGAAGTCCCAATCTCGACACGAGCAACTTTATGTACCTCTGGCTGTACCTATTCTTCTTCAACACCCTCTGGGTTTGGATCCCGCTCTGGATCATCTGGTACTCAGTCAAGGATATCTCGAATGCTTTGACTGTGCGCCAAGGGAAGAAGAATTTGTAAAGCTTGGAAGTAAATCAGAGCCTTGGTGGCTGGCTGACACCTAAGGATGATTGCAGTTCAGTAAATTGTTCAACGATTCGAAGCAAGCACAAGCCCAATCAAGTCCACGTTTAAGTGGGTTTGAAACTACAAGCAACTATAGTACAGCAAGATTAATTGATTCTGTCCTATTCGAGTCAATACTGACAACTATTCGTCACAACCTGGGCTGATGAATAGGAGCACGTGACGGCACGTGGCTAGGCTGGTGTAAGTCGACAACATCAAACTAGGTATCGCATACATTCATATCACAAAATGTAGAGACCAGATATTGTGTTTCATAGATGTATTGAAGAGCTACTAAATTGGGGTATCTGATTGCTCAACATGAATGGTACTGCAATTCTCCTGCTGGAGAAGCAGCCCAGTTCCTCCTCAAAGTCATTCCATGATTTCGTTACTCATCCAATTATTGAGTTATAGTCGCACAAGAGAACTTAAGGGTTCTGCTTGTAAGTCTCAGACTTGGCGTTATGAGTAGACTCGTCGATCTACCGAAATGTTAGTAATTGTGTCTGTTTGATGATACCACCAGGCTTCAAGCCTCTCAAGCCATTCCAGGACTCGAGAGATATCATGAAAGCCTGATTCCTGAGATTTCTGAACGAACCTTGTCGGACGCGGCGTCCTTCGCAGCCGAAGCGCGAGTGCCAATGCCGGCGTTGGAGTCCTTGGCGACCTCCTTGTTAGCCTCCTTGCTGGTACCGGAGATGCCCTCCTGGACCTTCTCTGGGGTGGGTATTAGTATATATATGTTGATGATGGTTATTCCGGATCATAGAAGAGCTTCTTACCGGTGGCCTGGTTAACGGTGTTCTTGATAGTGTCCATGATTTTGGATTTGGGAAAAAGTGTTTGTGTTGTAGAGTTGTGTTGAGTTGAAGTTGAGTGTGATGATGAAAGAAGGGAAAGGCTGGGTTTGGAGAGAGGGAAGGAGGGTTTATATAGAGAATAGAGCGATATTGATTGACTGTTTGGACAAACAAGAAAGCTGCCTGTCATTGAGGTTGTTCTATCCTGATTTGGTGTGTTTACTGGGCCTGCCCCCTTTGGCGTATCCGTACATGTCAGAGCCTCTGCCTAGCTACGGATGAGTGAAGAATTGCTATCATGTGAAGAAAGGATATGTCGTCATAGACTGTTTATTGCAGACAAGTCCTACATTGCTCTGCGAATATGGACTGTACCCCAGTATACGCAGGCTCAGTCAACCACTTGGAAGCGAGACAGGAAGCAAAGGGCCTGTCTGTGATGGTTGCTCGAGACACATGCCTGACGTCAATTCAACAATTACTTGGACGTCATCTCGATGAGAGCTCCGAGGCTTGTTCGTTTGGTGGGGGTCATTGAATACCAGGAGTACTGTAAGGTAAGGTAGCAAGCATGTAGGTAGGTAAGAACGCGCCTTCCGCGTCGCGGGGTTGCTGTGCCTGATTCGGAAGCTCAACTGCCCCGCTACACAAAGGAAAGTACAGTTCAGTTCAGTACACACCTGTAGGTACGTAAGATCTAATGACACATGATCGACTCCGGTCCCTTGCAGCTTTAGAATATCTTTTCTCCTTTGTGTATGTAGAATTGACGTGAGAGAAGCTTGGATATGACATCCATGGCATGACATTAGTAGCCTTGAAATTCCCCAATTGGGAAAGAACCCACTTGGAGCGGGCAGCGGGTGGCGTGCAGCGTGTGAAATTATGGGTCAGATTCAGCCTCAGGCAGATCCGTTGCTTTCCCGTGCAAGAGTATGAACAGCGCCACATGGTGGGGTAGAATTGCCTGTGGCGGTGACGTGATGAAACTTGGATGACCTCAGTCTTTAATCATTCCTTCCTTGTCCTCCCCCAACCAAACGAAAACTAAACCGGTCTTTCTTTTCTCTTGCTTGTGACTCTCACTCGCCCCTTCCGCGGGTAAATACTGCAACGCCTTCGTTACTGCTTTACACTTCTTTCTACCTATAACAAAAGGCATTGATTGGCTTCCCCCACAGTTTGGGATGCTTGCCATCGAGATCTCTCCCCTCGTGGCCCATACAGACGGAGCAATCTCTCCGTGCATCCTGGATTCTTGATTTCTGCTACCACCACCGCCTCTTTGTGGATGCTCTTAATATCACTCTAGCCACTCAACGTTGTAACAGAGTGGCTTGCTCTTGTCAGCTTCCCAGCTTGTACATACAGCTTCAACAGCTTGTCGAAATGAGACCCGCTCAAGCTATCATTATGACGTTCCTAGTTAGATAGCTTATCTCTTGTTCTGAAGCTTGTTCTTCTCTTTTGTTAGTTTCAGAACGTTAATCATGGTAATGGTATGATGGCAAAACAAAAAAAAGCCATTTGCCCATATGCTAGAAACCACTTTTCCCATGATTGTCATTCATGTCCATGATGCCAAGTCGAGTTACGTTGCCAATCTGTCTCACTTTACTAAGTTCACTTGCAGATCAGATCGGTCCAGGCTTTCAACTACTACGTACATTCCAAGTCAACCCGAGGCAGGTAGGCTAACTACAGTAGCTTGCTTGCGCACTCTCTGAAAACAACATTACAGAGTGTTGACACGACATAACCCGTCTTTATCCCCGCCGGAATGCGTCCGTAGCTCCCGCTGTGCCATCGGGGACTCTGTGAGCTTTAGTTTGTTGAGCAAATCTTGGAGCTTGGAACTTAGTCCGTCTCGATCGATTGCACTCGACATGCTTTCCCGTACCTTTGTATCCATGTGCCAATTCGTCTACGTGTTCAATGATTGACCATCGGCCACCGGAGGAAGCGAATACGATCTTCGGAGCACATGCAAATCGTGTGATCGTTGCAGTACAGTAGTTAACTCGCGTCTCTTAGTTAGAAAGCAATGTTACGATACCTGATAAGGCATCATGGTAACGACTTGAGCATAGCTTGCCATGTACCTGAACCAAGCAAGAATAAGGCATCAATTTGGCGAATCAACAACTCACATCTTGGAAAGACACATGCAGGATCCTTTGTTTTGCAATATATGAGACCTGGGCAGCTCATGTCAATGGGTCAGAGATTACCCCTGTTTCGCTCGCTCAGCCTACCAATACTTTTTGGTCTCTACGCATGATGTTGTGGAAACTGGCTAAAAAGGCACTGCCTGATGTTAGATTGGGATTGATAAATCCAGACTTTGTCAAGTTGAAGATGCCCAAATGTGGACAGCCAAGTCAACTACCTATGCATGCATATGCCTAGACCACCGTGGAATGATAGAGCTATATTCCATATGGAACAGTAAATGTGGAAGAGTTTATCTATTGATTGAATCTCTCCAGATCAGCGGAACAAAAAAGAAAAACATAAAGCTTGACTATTGGGGTTTACTACCCTTGAAACGTGTAACTGAAACTTATATAAGCGATGTTGCCGAAGAAACAATTTATGGTCTGATCGACAGAGTATTTGTTATCGTGAAACACTTACCGTAGATGCCTTTGTTTTCTTTACCGTCTTCATATATGAGCTTCTGAAAATATAGCATAATACTATGTCGGCCCCAGAATCTCGAATGGGCAGGTGGGACCTCTTTTGTATCAGGGATGAAGTATTCCATCGGGGGTTCGGCCTCATCGTGACATTTGTATCTTGTGATCCTGTCTGGACTCGACGGTGATGAGAGGTTGATAACACGTACGCCCATACAACGTATGCCCCAGGTCCATTCTTGAATCAAGTTTCAATAGTCACAAGTCATAACATTTGTCATGGAACTCGACGAGTGAGGATCTGTGCAACCGAGAGTTATGTCATGCTACCAAAGGCTCCAAGACCACCTTGTAGCAGTCTTTATATTTCATTGTACGAACTTATCCGGATTGTGCTATTCGCTAGCTAGGCGGAAGTAATGCAACATTCGTCAAGGCGACACTATTGTCCCCCATCTCACGATTTGCACACGAACTGCAAGATAACACAAGCACTGCACTCAATCTATAAGTGGCTGCTGCTTGTAGCGTTCCCTTTACTTCCTTCACTTACCAAAAACCTCCAACTGTAGAAGTATTGGTGCTGTATTATGACTCACACTGTCACATTGATGTTGAAGTTTCTGGTAATGATTATAACTGGCTCCAATAGTCAAGATCTTTAAGATGGACTTCGCTCGGATCTATGAGACAGACGTAATAAAATTGAAGTCGCTTAATAAGAAAATAGAGGAACTAAGTTGCAAAAACTATGCTACCCTTTCATTCGAAGTTTTACTTCCTAATGGCCTTGTTTAGTTACTATCTACTTGTATATTTTTCAGTCGACACCTCCACCATAGAAGACCAAGAGAGCAATGCCATTGTTCATGGTCCTGGTCATGGACGGTAGCAATATCTTCCATTGTATTATCAACATCGCCATCCCTTTAGAAGATTTCTTGGGCCCTTAAATGCTGATTATTACGTGGGGGAGTGTCTGTCGAAGAACCCTACTCTGTCAGGGCCATGTTCTAATAGTGTTGATCTGGTACTCATCATCTGATGAGACAACAAGCATGTACAACCAGCTCCGCTAACAGACATGAGTAAATAGCTCAAAGGCCCCCAGTACATCTACTATCTTTTGAACAAATTGGGGCAACTTTCGAAGCTATTACAAACCACCCTTAGAGTTCATGGGATATACATCTTCCTCCTGGGTGTAGCTCGGACAGGTCCAGTTATATGATAAGGTTTAAACGGACACTGTCGTGAAATGCAACAGGGACTATATCACTGTCCTTATGGATTGAATACCTTGCAGCTATAAGGCTAGAACGGAAGTTCTTTTGTCCCGGGTAGCTTACAGTTAACTGACCTGAAGAGATCACTGCTCCAAAGGATGCACAAAAGGCAATGCTGCAGGAGGGTTTACAGCAGAATCGATGTTATCTGACCTGAGCCGCATTAACAAGTGATTTTGAATTCCTATCTACATATCATTACTCGATGCCACGGACTGCACCTCTCGCTGCCTCCCTCCCGACTAGGGATGTATGCACCTATGCTCGCTTGGACGACCGTCTGTCATCGTCAGCTTTTTGCTTTTTATTACTGATCTTAGAAATGCTTGCTGCTGGAAACGGCCAATTACCTATGTCTGCCCCAACGGTATGTCACATTCTTCCTATTTCCTCCGACGTCAGAGAAAGGGGTAGTTTTTGTTCCAGAATGCTGACGTACTCGGACTTTGGCAAACCCAGTACGGGGTAGGCTCTCTCAATGAGTGTCGAAGATACAGTGATATGAACTTTTTCGAAACTGAATTCGAACTGAAATTCCATACATCGAGTCATGGGAATGGTAGATATCCAAGTTGCACATTGCCTTTCTACCAAACCTTGCTGCGACTATTGTCATTTACACAATTGACATTCATTGTGCCACGAATACTGCAGGTTTCATACACTGGGTGATATACATAGGGTAATACTGTTAGACTGCTATATTGGTTCAACTAGTACATAGTAGGAAATATTCCGGGTGTTGACTGTCAAGATCGTTTAGAGCACACAGCAAGACTGAGCAGGTTATCAAAACCGAGAATGCCCACCAAGTTCAACGGCAAGATCAAAAGAAAAGCCGACGAGGTCCTGGCCCGAGGAACAAGGGACCCGTGAGTCGTGACTGCGGGTTGTTTCCTCGGACTGTTTCGGCCTTGACCCATCAACGTATCAACGGCCTATACACTTGTGGAGGTGCATGTGGTGGTTTAAGAGAGACAAGGGCGATTATGAGGATCGACTTGACTCAGTATTGCCCTCTTATCACAGTCTTAGCCAAGGAGGTTCCCGTCTTGTGATTGTTTTCCGGTCGTCCGTGTCGGTTCTCTCAAGCCAATGATTATGGAAATATATGGTCTTTGCACAGACATGAGAAGAGGAAATATCGCTTTCGATATCATAGCGGTACTTACACGTGCAAGAGAGAGTGGCGTGCATGCATCTTGGTCTGTGTCTCGCCTAAATCTCTTGCTTCAGTCTGTGTGTCAGCAACACCAAGGTTTCAATATCCATGAAACGATCCCGCTAGCTAGCCGATGGCTGCCGTTACCCTGCCATGCTATGCCATATGGCAAAGTTCCACAAACTGTATATTGTAAAAGCCGTACTCTATCTCAAGTCTGGGGAAGTAGGAGTCGAATAGACAGTCTCAATCTGAAGGCTCTAGGGTATCAGTTACTCCCACATATCCGTACTCGAGGGTGAGCTACTCCCAGATGTCAATGTCAAGACTTTTGACATGTCACTTAGGACTGAATCAAGTACATGAAGTAATACGAGGCATCACAAGATGGTCTTAGCGAGTCGCCAATCTCACTACATCTCAAGTTTCGCATGCTCTCAGACTGCCTATGCTATGACTCGAAAAAGATCACATTTCGTTTTTTTATTTTTTAAAAGAGGCATTGGAACTTTTGTTGCAGTGCTAATGTTGATATATGTCAATGATCAGCAGCTCGTGTAGAGCTCTCGGACCTATCATGGCTCAGGCCTCGGGGCTAATGCTGTTGGTCGTGGGTCTGTGCTATCAACATGAGGAGGTCGGTTCTTCTTGGCTAGAGCTGCAAGTGCCGGCATGAACTCGTGGAGAAAGAAGTCAGACATGTGCTGCAAATATAGAGATCCCCTCAAAGGCTAAAGATTGGGCCTTGAAAATGGCCAGTATCTATCTGAATTCTCCCTCTGGCCATGTGCACGTCACTTCTGGTTGTCCATACAAGTTGATACAGTAAGGTTAATAGTGAATTTCTTTGTTTCCCCCCCTAAAAACAGTGACAAGTCAAAGTGATAGAAGCAAGTACTTGATAGAATACGTAATCAGGTCGTTAGAAGAATAGAATTGATTCTGCCAAGAAGATCTTTCATCTTAACCCCATGCTTAGCCCTCAGTAACACACTCGTTATAAGCAACCATTACGGCTTATCGAGATGTTTAGTCAGAATACGAGATTGCACATATATGTTTGGGACTATAGCAGTTGATAATACGGACCATTAAGGTTTTTCTTTTCTAATTTAATATCCGTGAACCCGTGTTTTACTTATGGAGTCACTGCTCATATTCGGGACGAAACTGATGCATCGTCTCTAGGAGAGCAAGTTTGAGGAGGAAACAGCTTCAGGTCAAGTTACCCTACGGTCGACACTTTGCTAAATACATGGGGAAAGGGTCCAACCTGAGAGTCTTGAGCATGTGTAGACCGGAGTTGGCTCGGCCTGCTAGATATCTGGGCCTCGAGTTGCTTTGATCGTCCGTTGCGCAAGAAACACTGAGCGATCTTTGCTTTACTGCTAGTCATTATAGGATCAATGCAGAGTGGCCATTGCTCAACCTTGTTGAGCACTTACTTTATTGGCTTAGTAGTCTATGGAGTTGAGGTAATTATATTACATATTCCCACTACTCAAGTCAAGTTGACTGGGGATAATACGAATTATGGATCACAAAGTCATCTTCTGTAGTAGGATTCTGGTGTTCGTTCTAAAGCGAATGGATGAGCCATACACTTTGAATTGCCTTATTCCCCAGGCCAGGTTCAGAAATAGCGTTGTTTCAGTGGATGCTACTGCGGTGTTCTTACGAAGAGAAGCCGATCAGTGTCAGTAGAGAAGAATGCATACTAACTGTGCCAAGAGTTCGGCATTTGGACCTTGAACCTGGTAGCTTTGTGTGCTCGGTTAGAGAAGTTGGGGTTTCATTACTTTATAGTATGAGCGGAACGATGGGTTGAAACAATGAGATGGAGAATGGAGCCAACCACCGGTTGACTAGAGGCAGGACTAGAGAGATAGAGGTTAGATTTCTGGAGTCTAGAAGCACCAAGACTCTTACCTAGATGTTCTCCTTCTCCTCAGTGTACTGTAATAGATAAAGTAAGGTAGGAAACTGACAGATCTGTGACCGGGTGCAAGCTCTGATCCTTGCGAAACGTCAATGTATCCATACCTCGTGGCCGGGCGCTCTCCCCGCCTTCGGCAGCAGGAGGATCCGTGTGACTTGCCATTAGAATCCCAAACCCTCTGGGCCAGATTAGGAAACCGCACTCTTGTCTTTCACCTGCCAGAGGAAACATCCCTGCCTCGTTGTGTTTGAAGTCTGCGGCGACTTGCACGGATTGGTCAAGCGCTAGAACCCATCTGGACTCTGCCCCACTGTTTGCTTGACTGCACTCCTGCCTCTTACAACACGACGAAACTTGACTCTGTCACAACAATGCTTCAGCCTCTTGGAGCCGGTGGCTTTTTTATTTATTTTATTTTTTCATCTGGAGGCGATTGTTATTTTTTTTTCTTACCAGTCTCTTTTCAGAAGCTCAATTGTGAACTGTCACCATGATATGTCCAAGATCTCAGTTGTGGCGGTTTAAGAGAAGTAACTGCCTTCTCAAGTGAGAATAGACCAGGCCATGATAGCTTCACAGCGCAGCGAGGATCCAAATATTCAGCCAGCCCTTAGTCTCACCTTGGCAGGCTCCACAACCTGTTGCAGAATGTTCGTCAGTGTTATCGAGAATCATCATCCCGGAAATTCAATCTACACGGGTGAAACAATACCCTTCTCGCCCTAATGCGGGACATGGCTCTTAACCCACCCAGGCTTCCTTTGGGCTTGGCCTCTATGCATCGACTACCATCTGTCAGGGGCGATAGCCTCGATACCACCAAACTCCGTCATGAAGTAGCTTCACCCTGGCTCTTTGGGCACCTTCTGAGGCGTGCAGGGGACGTTGAGCTTAGCTTAACTCACGGATCTAGGGCAATCTGCCTCCCCGGCCTCGATGTGATTTGTCGTCCATTCGAGATGTCGAGGACTATATTGCCTCCGTAGTCTGCCTCTCCTTCCCACCTAGTTGGTGGTGTTTTGTCCTGATCTCCGTTTCCTTTCTTGTTCTTGGATTTGCCGTTCGTTTGCCACAGGCCAGGTGCCATTTCGTACATTTCACTTTCCTTCGGTGCTTCTCGTGTATTTGCTTCATCATCTATCCATCTGTCTATCCGATCCGACCCGATCTGATCTGCTCTACTTCGCTCTGCTTCAATTGATCTGGCACTTGTTTTAGAGAGTTATACTGTTCTGACTGCTATCATACCGTATCTGGCTGCTTCTCTTTCTCTTTTCCTCATCTTACTCTCTCTTCTTTCGACCTTGGGATCCCTTTCCGATCGATACTCTCAACCGACATCGACGACGGTAGATATGGGAAACTAAAGTCGACTCAAAAAACAACAACGCGGTGCCGGCACTGTGAAGGCTTCAAGCCTACTCGTAATATCAAAAAGACCTCTCGAATCGGATCAATATACCACAATGGACAACGACAACGCGAACATGGACACAACAGGCTTTCAGTTCCAGGCAAACTCAACATCAAAATGGGACAACGAACTCAAGTTTGCCGCCGCCGGTTCCGTCCGTACTTCGATCATCGTTCTAGCTGTTTTCAACTTGGTCGTGGCATTTACCGTCGCTCTCGTCATACTCTTGAGATCATGGAGGACATTGAAGCGAAGTGAATCATGGGATTTCAAGTAGGTACTCCTTTGCCGAATTTAGAGACTCGTTCTCACATCCACTTTTCAGGTCATCTTGGTTCCGCATTGTCAGGGGACGAGACGTTTACCCTTTCGCACTCTCCTTGGGCATCGTAGCTCAAGGAATTGTCTATGCTACTGCTCAAGCAAAGGGACTCGAGTCGCTCATGATCCTCGACTGTGCCATGATCTCGCAAATGATGCTACCAGGTGAGTTAAACGCTTAACCTCCTATGCTTCGGCTCTACTAACGCTTGCAGCATTCTTCATTGCTCCCTTCATTCAGCTGATATTTGGACTGGAATTGACCCTCCGCGTTACAAAGCCGAGTGTATTCCCTTTTCGGGGGCGATTCAATACTCCAGCCTGTCTCATATTCACCAGTATCCTTTTGCTCATAGTATTCTCCATCACGTTTGCCATTCGCCCATCAGAGTTTTGCTTTGCCGGTCTAGTCTCTTTCCTTCATCGATACGACACTGGAATCTTCGGGACTTTGCTTACAATTATCATCCTCGTCCTGGTCGAGTGCGGCATCATCTGCTTCAAGCTTCATACAGGAGCTAGGATGGTTATTGCTGAGAGAGATGAGGCATCTCGCATGGTCTACCACATGGTTGTTGCCGTGATCTCATACGTAAGTGCACCAGCTTTCAAGAAGAAGCACAAACTAATTGCAAGCAGACTCTACAAATCACATTTTATTTCAACACAGCGTTCTACGATATAGGAGCAGCAGGCGAGACCTCAATGCAGCTATCTATCATTGGAACCGTTGTAATGAACATGTCCGGACTTTTGCTTGGCTGCCTATACCTTTTCCTTCGATCAAGCAGATCCCCGACTGGATACTCAGATGACGATATTGAGGCGACTCAGGGGTTCAAGAAATGGGGCGATGACCAGGAACCCACAACTCCCATAACCCCGATGCAATCACAGTCTATCAATATGCCCAAGCTAGCCCGCAAGGCAAACGGCAAGGAAGAATTGATGATGGACGACAGAGTGGAAGACAAAGTGTTTGGTGCACGCAAAGATTTCCTCAAGGCTGGCTTGAAGCCCCTACGCCTGGGAAGCATGCGCAACTCGGGCGATCTGCCAGCAGCACCAAAACCTGTACGAACCTCGTCAAAGGAGTCGATCAAGAACTTCAAACGAAGCATGTACAGCATCTTCCCCAAACCTGAACCACCCAAGTCACCCATCCTATTACCAACAACAACCTACAAAGGTCCCGCGACCGACAAGAATTCCACAACCAACGCGGCGCCTGCACCTTCATCTCTGGCCGATCTTCTTGCGCCACCAGCTCTTCGTTTGCCCGACAGAAAACTACGATCCAGTGGCGCTTCGGCTCTCTCTACTGCAACAGTACAGATTGGCTTGCGACTTTCTAACATTGGTGATATGAGCACCTCCAAACCCGAACCCAAACCAGACGCAAACCGCGTGGAAGAACTTGACTGCCCCAACAGTACAGTGAGATTCTTCCCAAGGAAAACAAGCCCACTCGCCATCGCTATTGTCGACGTTCCAGGCGAAGGCGCCAGGTACCAGATTCAAGATAACTTCGAAAACAATCTCTCTGAGAAGGAGCTCCCGCCCGTTCCCCTGAGTGCAGGCATGGTCACTCCTCCGGAGACAACTCTTAGCTCAGCTGTGTATAGCCCACAAGAGTCAACGCCTAGCCCGTCTTCACACAAACCCAAGACTGGATCAGTCAGCTCTAGGGCCCATAGCCGACACGGCTCAAATATAGGAGACTTGAGCAGGTTACATAGCCGTCATGGCTCAAGGACCATACCGGAATCAAGCAGAATACATAGCCGGCAGGACTCAAGAGCTGATACAGATGCGGGAAGGGGGCCTTGGATTTGAAAAGTTATGGGGGGGATGGGTAGGGCCCTCAACGGGCAAAGATGATGATCTCTCACGAATGGTTTGACACCTTAACGATTCCCTTTGTACTCCAAAGTATTGGACTTCTCTTTGATGTTAGCGTCGAGCTTTATTATATATAGATAATTTAGAAGGTTGGGCGGACATTTTAACGGTCTGATTGAATGTGATACCAGCATTGTGTAGATATTGATGGTGTATGGTACCAGTACAACTGACAACCAGAACCTGTCAAACTCGGCGGGCAAACAACTCCGTGGTTCATTTCCTATCTGTTTTTTGTGGTTTGAGAAGCAACCCTTCTCTCCTCCCACTTTTCCCAGCCAGCCTGACACATGTCCTCTTCCACTACCAAATCACGAACTCTCAATGCCCTTGCCAATGAAGTCTCCAAAGCCCAGCCCAACCAGCCCGTCTGTCGCATGACAGCAACGATAACAAACCACCCAACTGCACTCACAGCACCAGCAGCGCAACCTACAACAACCTGCTTAGGGGTATGGTAATTGAGATACACTCGACTCCATGCCGTCGCGGCTGCAATCGCCACCCCAGCCATGCTCACCGCAATTCTCTCAACAACACTCCACGGTCGGTGCACACTGCTGTTTGCACGGCCCTTGAGTACACGCGGAGGATTATGACGGACAAGCAGAAACAGCGCAAGGGAAACACTCCAAAAAGCGACAAATTGTGCGTGGGAGCTAGGCATGCCGTAACCTTTGCCATGTATGCGACGAGGACGCTCTTCCTTGATAAGACGTTTTAGAGCGAAGTTCAGAACTTCGCAGGCGAGCTGACCCAGGAACATGAGGGCGACTTCGACCTCGCGGGTGAAGAGTACGAGGGTAGCGTAGACGACACATAGAGCTTGGGGGAGGAGAGCGAGATAGGCGCATGCGAGCGATAGATGGTCTTCAGGGTCCTGCAGTATATGTGTTAGAAAGATTCTTGACCACGATACATGGTGAGGGTTACATAGTAAACATGGGTGACTGAGAGGGAAGCGAGGGGGGTAGAATCGTCGGCCATGATGGGCGATATGCGTTTCTGTGAGAATTCAAGGTATGGGGAAAGACTGCATTATCTAGCAGCTTAAACTGATGCCTCTGACTGATACAGTTTCCGCGACCGAACAAAGGAAAGAAAGAAGTATTGAAAGATAATCCACCTCGAGAATGACCAGAAAAGATGAAAAGATAAAAGCCAAGTTTAAGCTCGTTTCTCTTGGCGTTGATGACGATGCCGACAGTTAGATATGGCGGTGTATGTGGCTGATGTCGAGAGACAAAGTGGCGTCTCGGATTTCCACGCGTCTCATTTGTCGATAGAGGCAGGTACCTACCTAAGGTAGTCACCGAATTCCACAACGCCGAGACGAGTCATCATCGTCAACTTTTTTTTTTGGCTCTTTCTATCATTATTTTCTTCGGCGTGACTAAACAAAACAGTCGACACTCTTTTTCTTTGTTAATAGACGATAGAAACCTCATCTCTCGGTACTGTCTTGTAATCGCTCATTTGTTCCGGAATAACCCTACCTTGCAAGTCTTTGGGCACCATCTTTAAAAGCCCTCGCCCCTCTTTGCATAAAGCTCCTCCACCAAAAGAAGCACCTCATGTTGGAGTCTTGTTAAAAGGAAGAACAGAGAGAGCGATACGGCCACGACGATGGAGGCCTAGCAACGACTCATGACTAAGGGCTGGTTTCTTCTCAAGAGCCCTTGATATTGAACATAACTTACTTACTCAGCTTTGCCACTCCCCAAAGGCATTCGCTCAAGTGCATTTTCTACTTTACGCCACCAGAGGATGAGCGCTCATATCGTTAACAATAAGAGTATCCATAGCAGATATGGACGAAAGCGATGATCCTCGTTATATGGAGCTTGGCTCCCTTGAAGCTATCTTTCCTGAGATCCGTCGTTCTGACTCAGAAGACCCCTTCGCATTTGAGATAGATCTCCCTGTTGAGCCTGCTGCTCCGGTGACTGTTACCTTTCCAGCACCATCTGCACCAGCCCATCCTGGACTGACAACGCCCCTCCAAGCTGTTGAGAATGCTGAGCCGGAAGTGGATTCCCTCGAAGTCTCATACCTTCCGTCTCTACGGTTGAAAGTTCGCCTGCCCGAGGGTTACCCTGTAGACGTACCACCAGAGATCAAGATATCAACAACGCCACAGTGGTTAACGGAGGAAACGATCAAGAGACTTGAGGATGACGGGCCGCGGCTATGGGGTGAGATCGGTCGTGATATGGTTGCATTCACTTATATCGACCATATTCAACACGCCGCTGAGGACGTCTTTGGAACTATTAGCCCAGAGGGGACCCTTCAGGTCGATTCCGAACATAAACTCGCTGTGCTGGATCACGACATCAAAGCCAAAAAGACAGCCTTTGAAAAAGAGACCTTTGATTGTGGCGTCTGCCTAGGTATGTGCTTTACAACCCACCCCTGAACCCTTCTTAACATGATCAGATCCCAAAAAGGGCACCAAATGTCATAAAATGCTCGACTGTGGTCATATATTCTGCATTCAGTGTTTACAGGACTTTTACAACGACGCCATAAACGAGGGCAACTTGTCTACCGTTCGGTGTTTGAGTCCCAACTGTGCCAAGGAACGAGCAACGGCTAGAGAAATTAAAAAGAGCAAAGTTGCTGTCAGCCCCAGTGAGCTTCTCCAGATTGGTCTCTCTGAGGACATGGTCAAGCGCTACGTCACTCTCAAGTATAAAACAGAGTTGGAATCTGATAAAAACACAATATACTGTCCACGGCAGTGGTGCAACGGAGCAGCCCGGTCCAAACGCCACAAGAAACCAGAAGGTCTGGACTTTGCCGAGACGTCGGATGCCGAATCAGGTAAGGAGGAGCAGGAAAGAGGAAATGGCGAAGCCGAGACGACGACCAAGAAGAAAATGAACAACAAGGACAGGTTCAACAAAGCCGACCTCCTGGCCATCTGCGAAGACTGCGGCTTTGCTTTCTGCGGCCAATGCTACCAGTCATGGCACGGAGAGTTTGTTCGCTGCGCACCACGGCGTGACAAGGGGGAACTGAGCGAGGAAGAAAAGGCTTCGCTTGAGTATCTCCAGCTTCACACGAGTCCATGTCCAACATGCAACGCCCCTGCACAAAAGACACACGGCTGCAACCATATGATTTGTTCACGATGTGACACGCACTTCTGCTACCTATGCTCCTCATGGCTCGACCCCGTAAACCCTTACCAGCACTATAACCAGCTGGCCGGCGGAAAAGTTACTTCCTGTTATATGCGGCTATGGGAGCTTGAAGGGGGTGATGGCGACGACGTCGGCTTGGGGTTCATTGGCGGTCCTGGCCCGGGAGCGGATCCTCCCCCGGCACTAAATGATATTGAGCTTCTGCCAGAAGTCATCGAGTCTGATAGCGATGGCGAGGAGGACGGAGAGGCCCTCGGCGCCCGTGACAACGATAGACAGCTACGCGGCCAAGGTCAAGGTCAAGGCCAGGGCATAGAGATAGCCCGTGAGGGACCCCTCGTAATCCGGCTTGTCGACAACCAAGCTCGAGACGGCCGTAGAGCCATCCCCCCAGCTGCCCCCGATGCACCGCAACAGCCAGCGGGTCGCGGGCATCACGGTCCTCCACGAGGCGCAGCGGCTCGAGGACGCGGCGCAAGAGGGGCTGGGAGAGGAGGAGCGGCAGCCAGAGGCAGAGGAGGAGGGCAGCCTCGTGGTGGAGGAGCTGCTAACCGTCAGCGAGCAAACCAGCGACAACCACAGCCGGCTCAGGGTCAGGGTCAGGGCCAGGATGACAATAACCAAGCTGGTCTTGATGCGGCACAGGAAGCGTGGGTTCGCCGGTTCGTGCAGATGGCTCTGAACGACGAGGAAGATCTTGTTGAAGGTGACTCAGACGAGGAAGACGGTAATTGGATTATTCGATGACAGCGGCAAAGAATGAACTCACCATGAGTCGGCATTGTGCGGCTCCGCAACAAATACAAATGTTATTTCGTTATAGATAGTACGTAGCGAATGCATGCTCGATCTACTGTATGAACCAAGATTTCTAGATGATGTCAACCATCTCCCACGATGATAATCTGCTTACCTGTGCTGTCACGAGTATCAAGTCCATTTTGCCACGACCATGGTAGTTAGTTGCCTGAATCAGGCATGTTGGTGCTGAACCTGTACTGTACCCTCCCTCAAGACTCAACGTTTCTATCCGTACAGTCCAGGTGTCACATCAAGGAGGCTTCGGTATCAAAACCTGGACTCCGCTACGGTAATTGCTACCCGTTAGAAAAACCGTTGGAAAGGCGAGTGAGGTTGCATGCTTTAATTTGTCCCTAAGGTACTTAACGATCTGCTTTACTCTACGTGGCCGTGTCTCTAGTACTTCTAATTAAAAGATCTCATTTAGGCTTGAGGAAAATGCTCCGATTGTCAAAAGAAGACCATGATACTTCTTCAAATACCGAATGTAGGCGTAGGCTCCTCCACCTCTATGGGGATCGAGAGGTAACGTTGAGTAGACCGCCAGTCGGGATTATCACTCGGCAGACCCTGATCCTAGCCAACTTGACTGGCCCAGGAATCAACATCCCCAGTAGTCTACAGTCCATACTGGTTTCCAAGTCCAAACTACGTATGTACTTTTTGTTGGACGGTACATGCTGACCAATGTATGACTTTACTCATACCGTATTCTCTTATGCTGGCTGGCCGATCGACACTGCCACCCATGAAGATACGGGCCCTCGTGCAGGTAGCCTAGACTCAAGGCCGACAATGTATGTACAGTAGGCCTTGGTATTGCCAGGTCTGTTCAATGAATGAGAAAGTGAAGTCAAGGTTAACGTGGTCAGCCCAGACTGCAAAGAAAGCAAAGAGGTGAACTAGACCTGCACTCTTCTGGATCCCAGAGGTCAGAGCACAAACCTAAACAAAGTCTGAAAACTAGATATGGGATGGGGTCGAAGGTACCGTGTTCGGCCATGATAACCTATTGGCTTGATGCCAAATAGAGCGACACCCTCCTACGCGGGCACTGTTCCGATGGACAGAAGGTCCTCAGCCTAACGCGAGGGCAAGGCACAAGTGTCTTTCACGTGGTGTTGCACTGAATCACATTGCGATTGATAGACAAGATGGGTGCAGGGATCCATGTACGAGTATCAGATTGGCATTAGTGGTTGATACTTGGAGGAAAGCCGCCGGAAGCCCTGCCAGCGACATCGTTTGAATTGAGTCTCTTGGAAGATGCCGTTCACATCGCAGCTCATGGTGCTTGATTGCTCACTGCGTCGAAACTTTATGGCTCGCAGGGATACAAATACTGCAACTTGCAGGTATGCCCATGACTTTCGCGTCGCCTCGCATTGCATGAGCACGCGCACGCTCCCGACTATGCATACACACGGGCACTATTGTATCTCCTTGACCAAGACTGAGATGAGATTGAATACCACTGGTGACTTGGTCTGGGCCGACAGTTGCAGAACGCGGGCGCTACTGTTAAGGTTGCTTCGGACGGGTAGTTCGGTTCCGGACAAGTAAACCATCAAGAAGGGCATATGATGTTTCATATCTGCTGGCCTTGCTTAGGAAACAGCTACTAAGCAATCACTAGAAATTGCAATATCCAGCAATCTCGCTCCTGGGTTCTGGTTCTGGGGAAGAGCTGGTCCTCATCTAGTCTCTGGGGGAATAGCATTGGTTCCTACTGACTTGGTGGGCAAATGGGACAGACAGGCTGACTGGCTTGGTACGTATCGCTGCATACCCTTGTTCTTGTTGTAGGGTCGGACCCTTCAAGACGTGCACGACTGCTGCTCTGTCCTTGTTGCAACGCAATTAAACGTTCTGTGTGGGCGCTCTCACCCACGCCCTTAGTTTCTCGCCCAACTGGACGCCTATTGCTGCAGTGGGCCGGCGTATGCTCACTGAAGTCAGCTCATGTCATGTCATTGTCTTGAGCTGTCTGCCGGGGAATTTCTTAGGCTTATTACTGAAGATGTCGCGTTGATCATCTGCTGCGCAATGCTCCAATGCTACCGGATCTTGAACGTCAGGAGCCGCAAGTGCACCGCGAAACAGATGTGCCTTGACCTAAGAACGGTAGGGCTGAGTTCACGATACCACGTCAACGTGCCGAGTAGAATGGTCGATGCAGGTACGGTGTACTACATAGTAACCAAGGAATGGATTCCCTCCAAAGTACGTAGGTATTTTCGTATTTGGACATATCGCGCTGGAAATGAGGAATTTTGTGGTACAGCGTTCGGTAAGTTTGTGGGCCAAGTACAGTACAGCGGCAAGGATCCCTTTCCCTTTGGAAAGCAGCTTCGCAAGATTCGCCTGGGAAATGACGATGAACTAGCGTGCGCTTGTATCCTCTGTATATGTGCAGTAGAAGCAACGTTCTGATCCAAGCGTCTGGTCTAAATGGCCTGATGTCGATAAGGCCCGGATGTACTCGCCCCACGAAAGGACCGCGTAGATAGAAATTGTCTTGTGCAACTCGCAGGTATTACTTGAGAAGTCCGATGGGTGAGTACGTATCCGTAGACAGTTAGAATCGTATTGTACTGTAGACTGGGTTGTTTAAGGACCTTGGGCTCTAGGGCCTAGGCTCGTTGGCTCAACAGAAGTGACGATCGGTGGCTGGGGTGACGACCAACCTTACCTAGTATCTATGCACATAATGTTTCGTTTCATTGCCTGAGTGTTTCTTGTTCCTTCTGATATCTGGACCCTGGTTTGTTGCATGAAAAGTCAAGTCGATGCCGTGAGATTGGCAAGCCTTGTAAGTTTATGCTAGGTTAGTAGGTGCTTTGAGAACAAACAAGCCTGTTCGTAACCAAGTCACAATACATTCTGCCAATACGACAATACTATTCATTCGGTCAACGTTCGGAAATGAAAATTCGCAACTTGAATGAGAGTCCGTCCCAGTTCAGGGATTCGCAAGGAATGCGTGCTACTAACTGGGGAAGTGAACAAGGCTGAACTCTGCACAAAAGTTAATAGAAACTAACTCATCTCGCCGACTCTCATCAACTTCATGCGCATTGACTCGTAAACTTGGGTCGATTAAGGGGAACGATACTCCATCGGTCGATGTGCATCGATTACATGGTTCCGAGATGAATCGCTTTCCGCATTCAAACAAACGTGATCAAGAGCCGGTTTTCGATCGGCGTTTGTATGTATGTACAATTCAACAACGCAACCAGGCCAGGTCAAGGAATATTGAGCCATTGCCCAAAGTAAGTCAAGTGTCTCCCAGTCAGGGTCGCTGCAGGACGATCAGTATCCCGAAAGGGACTACCGGCCGGAGAAGCAGGGCCCTAGCCAGCCCAAGCCAGCCCAAGCCACGCCAATTGCTTCATTGACCCTAAACCCGGAGAGATGTGGAACTTCGTCTTTGAGACAGCAGGGGGCGGGACCCATCGGTAGCCATCGTGGACAACGCTAAAACCGAATGCCAGTAGGGGAAGCCAATCGACTCAGCTCTCTGAGCTCATGGCGCTGTGGGTGTTCAACTGCCGCGATCTGCTGGCGCGTTGCAACGTGTGAGGTTACGATGCGTTTGAGGAACCTGTCAGTGTCATCGGTGTCCGTCCATCCCGTCCCACCGAACTAACGGCCACGTTGATGAAACGTGCATTCTGATACTGCTTCTTCTGCTTCTCTTGAGGGATATCCAAGGGGAGTCATGACATGTTGAGAAGCACTCGACTTGATCGTAGTGACACATGCTGTGGGCGGGTACACAAACGATGATTCTGGCGTTTGCGCATGGATGTAGTCAATGTACATGCAGTATTGTACTGCATCTTGACGCATGCACCTGCAGCGCCGTTTTAGCGACCTTGCCAAGTGACCAATCAAGCGATTGATAGATTGCCCGAAGGTTCAAATTGTGCTAGAGCATGCTGATAGTATCTTAATACCCATCTGTTAAGATCATGGATGTGCGAAACATAATTTCGGGCAGAGCCTACTCCACATTGCCAGAATAGTCTCCCAATTCGTAGTATCGGCCCCTTTGTTCGAAGATCCTGCATATTGCCTTACATTTCGCGTACTGGTTATCATTTGCCATGGCTTGATTATCGAAATTGCTTGGATCTGGAAATACGGATACACCGAGCTGATGCTTAACCAAAGCACGCTTGTTGTCCCAAGTAATAGTACCGTGACCGTGGGTAGTGATTTGGCAACAAACAACTCTCGGCAGGTTCTGCTGTAGATTGCAACATCAGGAATGACCCTCACACCTGGCAGGTCAATAATCTAGTTCAAGACTACTATTCGATCTTCCTCGCAAGCCAACAGACACAATGGGCTGCCAGATCTCAGAAATCGCCGTGGCCATCTGGGATGGTTACATCGACTGATTGGCGGCGGGACAGGGTACTTGGAGATGAGGAGCTACCGTTGAGATGGCGTCTGGGCGTGTGTCTCAGGAGGAACAGTTCACCGGTGAAAGCCGTTTCCCTGTCTAAGCTGTAACTTTGTGTGTTATTATCGAGATGGATTGAACGGCAACGCTCTAATAGTATACATAGCGTTCATCATCGAGGTTGCAAATATTCGACTGCACTCTGCAGGATGTACGCCAGGTCACCGGCCGAGCCCAGCCACTCAGCAACTTAACAAGAGAGTGGCCGGCCATTTCTATCTCCGATCAAGCACGGGAAGCAATCCTCCACAAGGCATGTGAGAGCAACGAGCTGCACGCCAGAGCATATGCGGACATGCTCCAGTCTGTGCGGATTTAGACATTGGCTATGTGGATGCGTAGTGGACGTGCTTTATGTCCTGTCCTGTGGTACTATATGTTAGATATGGTTATCCTTGTCGTCGTATGTATTGAAGAGTTCCCAAATCAACGTCGAAGCGAACCCCAACAGACAACGGGCGGGCCCTATTCTCTTCGTGATCACGAATCCTGGATTATAGTCTAGAGGTTAGAACTTGTACAGATTGGTCGTTTCAGGCCTGGCGCTGATTGTTTGGTCTGGACTCGGTTCTATCTTGTCCTGTTTCCCCTGGTCAAAAACCAGAAGAGTGGTGGAAGAGAATCAAGGCTAACTAACGTGTCGCACTTACGCGCCTTCAACCACAATCCATGGATAGTCGTCTAGGGATGGAAATGGGTTGAGTCTCTCGCTTCGGCAAGGCCTAGGCGTTTGAAAGATGCCCCGATATTTACCCTTGATATTGAACCTCTGCAGTATTAGGTATAACCCATCGAACAAAGGCCATGGGTATGGTAGCCGCCCCTGGTGGCATCGTGACGACAATAACACGCGATTAGGATGCCACACCCGCGACTGATTAGGTTTCTGTATTATGCTCTGCGTGCATGGCATGCGAAACCTGAAGGAGGCAAAAGTAGTAGCTGTGCAGCAATGCAATGTACTGTACTGTACTATGGTACCTACCTAGGTAGGGAAGTCTGGACACAACCAGTAGCCGTGGAGGGCTTCGAATCGAGCGATGTGGTACTGTACTGTATCTGTAGGTAGACGGATAACCAGTGTTGGAGATACGAGCACAGGAGAGCTCGTACTGTGGGGGTAGCCGTTGAGGGCGGCCGTTGGGAAGGGGCACGGCCCCGTCCGCTCTTGTCTTTTCCTGGCTCGCTTCTGGCATTTTTGCGTCTCTAGTGCATCAGTCTTGGTTATTAGTGGTGCATACCCTGGTCGCACTTTCTCCTCGTACATCTCCTTGCTTCGTCCAGAGCAGAGAGCAAGAGCCATCATGTATGTACCCCACCCAACATCCTTCCTTGTGTCCTTGTCTCATCTTTTTTAGACCTGGACCTTGTTCGTTCTGATATCCTTTTCTCCACCAACAAACCAACCAACGATATCGCGAGACATTGATGCAACGGCGCGTCTTTGAAGCCATCTCCAAATGGGCGTCCATTTTGAACCTTGCGCATTCTTCCCCTCGCGCGTCTCCACGAGAAGAGCCACAGAAAGCTTGACCATAGGACCTATGACGGCAATTGCTGAGTCGTGACAGCTCTTGAAAGACCTTGTTGCAGTTCCTTGCCTCTATGTACGTGTCTCTGCGCAATGCTCCGCCAACACAGTAATCATCTTCGTCATGATGAACATCGGGCACGTTTACTCTGTCTTACCAGCAAGGATCATGAAATCCAGGGAAATGGAATGGCGGTCCGGTCTAAAAGCCACATGGCTCAGCACATGTAGCCACAATCTTGTTCTTGGACTGGACTGGAACAAACGCCCACTACAGAATATGCCAGCTACAATCCTGAATCTCATTCAAACACAAGGCTGCATGCCGGAGCAAGCTTCTCCGCACGTTCGGCCAAATTCAATTTCAGTATTATGCGGCACAAGCATATCCAAGCCTGAAGATGGTCGCCTCGCTCGCAGACAATTAATATACACTTTACGACACAGGCCACTGCATGGACATCCTTGGTTAGCTCATGGGCCTGTGGTTCGCGCTATCTTCTCCAGGTCGCCTGCTGTCATTACTGCAGGGCTTTCGATACTGTACTGTATACATGCGTACATGTGTGCGTGCGTGCATACATACAGCATTGCTGCTTGTCGTAATGCCACAATATGCAAGTAGCGCCCGCCCGCCCCTGCCACTGACACTGCTGAGAATGGTTGATGCAATGATGGAGAGCTCAATGGTTGTGCCGGGGCCGCGCCGTTCACTCCACCTTCTCCGTCTGCCTCCGCTAAAAAGGTTTGAGTAAGCATAAGCTAAGCTGTCTCCTTTGCCAGACCAAGAAGGTACTCCATTCTCTCATCTCCCGAGTCGATCCCAAAACGGATCGTGCTCAAAATCAGAGCTGCTCCGGCTTGTGGCCGGGCCTCCATTCAACTGTTCACCGAGTTGACGATGAATTGCAGGCACCTCAGTCGCTTCTGCCCGATAATGCCCTGTATTAATGGTGTCCCAGGGCCGCTTGTGCTTGCTAACGCGCAACGCATCACAACCACGACCTGATCATGATGCCTATGGGCGGAAATCTCCTTCACGCAGGCAGGCAAACCCTGGTCAATAGCAAAACTCTTCAAACCTGAGTTTTCCTCTGTTTCCTCGCCTCCCTGCTTTTGTGAGTTGCCCCATTAGCAACTCTGTCCAACGGTTTTCTAGAAATTTGCGGGCCAGCAACCTTCACCATACGTCGGAGGATTCTTCTCTCAGAATCAACATACCCCGGTCAGACATCAGAGCTCAGGATTGGCCATCAGTAGGCCAGCTTGATTGAGGAGGGAGGGGGCTGCCGGGCCCTCAGAGATAGTCCCCGTGTCCCCGCTCGACCCATTTCCTCGTCAGTTTCTATCCATCTCATCCCAACCAGCATGGATGGGGTAACTAGTACGTGGGACCTTGCGCTACACATGCCATGTTCTTATCCAAACTTTAGCGTCATGACTTGTCAACAGTACATAGCCTTCTCTTAATGCTGGCCTTTTGAGCAGGGATGTTCTCGAACCCCTCGGTAGACGCTGACGAGGGGATGGCATGGCAAGGGACTGCGTGCTGGGGCGTGTCTGGGATGTCTTCTCTTACCCTCGCGTCAAGGCCCTGGTTCTCTCCCAAAAGCCCGTCGGCCATGTATTCAACTTCTGTTAACCTGCCAGTATCCGGCAGTTTACGGTTCCTTTAGAACATATCAAATCATTAGTGTTTGGCGCATAGTATAGCTTCGTCCTAGTCCCATTATACGCTCCATCTATACTCATCAGGCCTGTTTCTACCCCCAAAGCAGCGTACAACGAAGCTCGTCGTTAACCGCGCGCGCTCTCTCTCTACCTATGTTCAAGTCTCATTTACGGCTATTATATGGTGCTACGGATTATTACACTGGATGAAGAAGTCCAGGCACCCCCATTACCATCAAAGTATTTGCATAAAATCAGCCTCCAATATCACAACAGGCTGTATTTGTTTCTCAGATCCGCCCCTCCACTCCCATCCTCCTTCCAAGAACGGCCGCATGCGCTGAAGTGGTCTCCTAGTCCACTGGCATTCATGACCCGTCCTTCTTGAGCGAGAGCTCCTGATCAGAACCCTCTCCGGAGTTGACACCAGGTCCTGTCAACAGCACTGACCCAAGTCCCTGTGCCTGGACCTCGAAACATCCCCCCGTCAAAGTCGGTCTCCACCCTGGAGACAGTGCCGGGTGTTGTACTAAACACTCCCCTCCATCATCTGCCGTTCCTCTGGCCGCCATCCATTTCCATATACAAGTACACACTTGCACCTTCAATCTCGAATATCACTCCCCCGGGTCTTGAATACTGTATCGTGTTTTTCTTTCGCTTTTCATATCAACTTGCGCCAAACACATTCTGTGTGTTTCTTTATCTCGGCACTTGCTACTTGGCTTGTTCTGTTTCGAGGTTTATGTTCTCAGGACCACGTTACTAGTGACGGGTCATACCAGACAGTTCGGTCTGGCTGAGGAGGTGATTGTTTGAATAGGTTATGCTCTCATGACAACCGCAGCGGCATACCCGGCCACTATGGCAGACTTAAGAGGACACCCAGGACATTCGAGTATGTGGTCAAGTTATGGAGGCTCAGTACACATGCCTGGGCGCGTGGCGGATCCCATGCCGTCGACTTCATCACCTCTACCCGGAAGAACTGGCAGTAACCATAACGAGATGGAGCAACACTCTTACCCCTACAGTCGATATCCCCAGGACGACCAAGAAGCATACGACAGACCTACACACCCAGAAATCGTCCCTCACCATGGCTACCCTACCCTCAAGAGATCATTTTCTGAAGCAGAGCCGCCTGCCTACCAGGAGATTGTCCAGGACCTTCGTGACGACAGCTCCAAGATGACGGCCAGCCACGAGCACAAGTTATTGGCCTTTAAGAGAACGCAGGACAAGCACACGATTGTCGACCAGCAAGGTCGCATGCAGCAACTTGAACTATCAGCTCAACTGCATGGAATGTTCTTCCTTTCCGAGATGCCTGCAAACACATCAGATGGTTCACTCAGGCAGCCTGAACTAACTTGTTACCGAAGGAATCTATTCCAGATCAGCGGTACTCTTGTCACTCCACGTGGCCAACTTTCCGTGATTACAGAATCAGGAGAGACCGTTGCAGTCAGCAACATGGAAGTTACCATCTCTGCAATTGAGTCGGTCGATGGCAACCCTGTGCGATTGATCGTTATCCCGTGGAAGACCCCTCCACCGAACTCTCCGGAGACAAACCAGACCCCAGATCAGGAACCACAGTCGTTACCTCTGATTCCTTTCCAAGACGACGGAACTGAATCAGATGGCGAGTATGCTGTGTATCCAATTGGCTGGCGTCGATTGCAATTCAGAATGTATGGATCTTGGTCGAGTCGTTTTTGGAACCTACTGATACAATTACAGTGCAACCGCAAATAACGGCCGCCGGAAGGAGCTTCAGCAACACTTTGTGCTGCATCTGAAGGTAGTAGGAACACTGGCTAACGGTAACAAGACCGTTCTTACAGAATCAACAACGGCCCCTATTGTTGTGCGAGGTCGAAGCCCCCGCAACTTCCAGGCCCGGAAGGAAATCCCCCTGCTCGGATCAAGTGCTGGTTCCCGTGGACAAGCCCTTGTGGAGACAGGGTTGGGTGTTGTAGCCGGACCTTTGAGCGCAAAACACCAAGAAACAAAGCCAAGAGGCGTTGATGCCCAGCTTCCACGGACTGCCTTTACTTTTAGTGCGCCTAAAATCCCTGGTACCCAGTTGGGCCCGATACGATCCAAGTGAGTTTGCCGAAAGAATCGATTTAGGGAGGGCGAAGCTTCGTCCCAGGCCTAAATCGATGCGACACATAGGTGAACCTTGCTGACTGACATGATAGCTCGTATCCAACTTGGGGGACCCCTCCTACTCAGGTGCCAATAGGCCATGTTCCAACATCCGGCGCAGAGAACTACCCATCAGCAACGATAGGTCCTTTGGCAGGTACTGCCAGTTTCTCGGCTGAATCACAAGGAATGCCTATTCAATCATCAATGGAACCTCCTGTACCCCTTTCCATGGTAACCAATGATTCGGAGCACCCACCAGTTCGGTCACAATACACCTATATGCAGACGACGACTGCCCCTCCGCAGCTTTCGATACAGACAACTCCGCTTGGCGGCCATGAGCAGGCAATGAACATCCCTCGTTACGTCGACAACCCGAGACCGTTGAAAAGCCCCCGACACATGAGCCATCCTTCGATAAGGAGTGCAGGTTCAGTAGCGAATAACGAAGCTTCTCCGGAATATCGATACACACCTTATGCTCCTGTTCACCCGAGTCCTAGCGAGGTTGCGCAGCCAAGCTACAGTTCAGAAACATCTGGCCCACCTTCGGTGCCTGCCAGGGACTACTACGCGCCTCCGCATACCTGGACATCGGCAGCTGGAGAGCACAACACGAATCTGGCATATGCCAGTAACGAAACGCGACCATACCCCTTCCCTCAGGACGAGTATAAGAATACAACGGCTGGAACGTCCCCAACAAAGGCAGAGTCGAGCCAACAGCAGCCCACATCAGTCTATAACGGGGCTCCGCGAGGGTCCTTTGATGCAATGCATCAATATTCTTGGAATGGCAATTAGACTTCTGCGTCTCTTCGAACCTTGTACTCGACGATATATGAAAAGTTGACATCATAGGATACTGGCCCTACGATCAGCATGAAGACCACTGACTGGTGGAGCGCTTGGGTCGTTCGTCAGTGAGCTTGTAAAATACCCACAGGAGTTTTTCTTTCTTTCTATTTTATGACGGATGGTGTTGGCAATCTGAACTGGGCGGCTTGCACTGATTTTGATACATTGGATACCTGAGATGGAAGTAGACGGAGCGACGAGGGGGAGAATGAAGACGAAGACGTATTAATCGAGGGTCGAAAGGGCCGGACCGAGACGGTGGAAAAGAGTTTATACATGAAACCGGATGACGGACGATTAGAGGTTAATGACGCTGCGGACGATGAGAATGGAACGAGTCGACGTCTCCATCAAGCAGAGCGGCTAGTTCTGCCATGATTCCAGACGGACGCTGTTGCATGGCTGTGGCTAAACGGTGGTTTAGGCGAAACAAGGGCGTATCTCATTCCCTGATTTTCTTTGTACTTCTTTCGTTCTGGGTATATATCTGTTGGTTATACCCCTTCGCCTTATGGTGGAGATGTTTTGTCAAGCGGCTTATCGAGGAGAAGATTGCTGCTGAGTTCGATTTCCCTTATGTATTGATGAAGTAATCCGCAGAGAATTGAACTGCAATGAAACAACATCCGCTCATCGTGACTTCTTTGGTTTGGTTCGACTTGTTCCAAAATGATGGTGTATGTAGCTGTTTGCTGATGGAGTCGTGAGGATAAAAGATGGAGTAGCGTAGAATCAGATACTGCAGTAGGCACATGTGTATATATATATATATAGTATACGGCTTGCTTGTCCTGGTATTGATAATTAAGCCACGTTGGGAAATTCGTATGCAGGCTGAAATTGGGATGAGACCAATGGTCCCTCTTGACGTCGCGCCAGTTTCTAGCGAAACTCTCCTATGCGGGAACAGAAGTCTTGCACGACGATCTCAGGGCATTGAGGCTGTTTATACTTGACAGCAAAGCAAAAAGTGACTGAGGTAACAGTTTTGTCGCACCATTGACCAGAGGTGACGTTTCTGCCATACATCCTCCGAGGCTCGGGCCATTTGATGCCATGTTTCCTCATGCTCGTGCCAAATGCCAAGTTGATGATCTGACAGCCTGGTCATTGTTGTGGCTCTAAGCAGGGCTATCGTGGGAGATGGCGTCGTTGATAGACATTAGAGGGGCGGGACATGATGTTCTGCAAGGGCTGGAAAGAGCTTGATTGGTTGGCAGTTTCAGTTGAAGGTAATGCCCATTAATTAATGCCGAGGGAAGGATCACAGATGCCTAGGCCTCAAGGTGCCAGAAGAATTGGCCCCAGAGAGCATAAGAGACGAAATAAATTGGTTAACTTATACAGGCTTAGGCTAGTTATTAGGCTGCTTTATTTCTGTAGCCTCAGCCTTGGAGGATAATTCTTCTGACACCCACCTGTTAGATAACTACCTAGGTAAGTAGGTAGTTGGGTGAAGAGGTATGCCGAAGGGTTTCTATGGGCAATTGTTGACTACTAGATTGATAATTGCCACGATCTTTGTTCCTGACAGCCCGTTCAAAGCCAAGCTAATCCTATGCACATGCACATGCACTGCACGGCTTCTACCATCATCTTAGCTGACACTAGCCTAACGTGGACCCAAGTGTGGCAGTTTTGGTGGCTTAGCTAGGTACGCAGAGCGATAAGATAAGAAAAACCGTCGCCGAAATTTAGGTCGTATCGCGAGTCTTCAGACTTCACAGCTTGTATCGAAGTGGCGTCTGATTCAATCAACAGCTCTATCAATTATTCTTTCCTCATCACATCTCTCTTCAATACAAATATAGTCCCTTTCGCGAGAACGGTTGGTATTCCTACGCCTGTCGCCATTGTCAATGACCCGCTCATAATATAAACCCACCTCTGGACATTTCCAAATATCTCAATATCTCATCTCATCGGGAAACCCACCATGTTTGAAGTTCCCGAAGCAAAGAGGTAACAAAACAACTTTGTAATAAGATATAAGTACTAATCCAGCCACCAGAGTCCGTAGAGAGGACCTGAATGTGTCAGATGATGGCGAGAATGAGAGTGATGATGGGCTTCAAGACGCTGAGCTGCGTGCAAAGCTGCATGCACAAATGGCGAGATCATTGGGCTTGGATATTGACATGGGGCCGACCTCAGATGCTCCCATGAAAGAGTCTCAATCAGCAAGCAGAAAAGAGACGGGTGGCAAAGATACAATGGACGTGGACGCCAACGAGGCAGCGGAGGAGGACGACCATGAAGAGGAGTTTGCGTTTCGACTTTTCAGTAAAGCACCGGCGACACAAAAAGTCGTATTGGAAGAAGACACAGGACCGACAGGCACCGGCGTGTTTGTCAGTGGTCGGCCTCTATCCTACTACGTCGTGACAAATGTACCAGCACAACAAAAACAAGAATACGCTATAGCCTCTATCAGCGGCGACGAAGTACTTGCAAGATCAGGCGACAGAGCTTGGGGACTCGAGCTTCCCTGGAAGGTCACGAAACTCACCATTAGTCGAAAAGCCAACCCCGATGAGAAAGCAGGAGAAGAGACTAGAGGGAAAAGAAGACCTGGAAAAAAGCAACGAATATCACTAAGGAAACGGGCCAAGGCGAAGGAAGAGAAGAAGGCAGCTGATGCGAAGAAAATGGCAGAGAAGGAAGAACATATCAAGGACAAGAAAAAGAGGATGAATAGATTGAAGAAGCTGAGGAAGAGGGCCAAGGCGAGAGAACAGAAGCAAACAACCAGAGGAGAGGATGGGGAGAGCGATGAATCGGATGGAGATTCAGGTTCTGAGTAGCGATAATCTGCTAATAACACTCAAATCTAACCATGTCACTGTTATTTTCAAGTTCCAATTTCTACGAGGGGGAAGAAAAAGAAAACTTGCAAAATATCGGTTCGATTCACCTCGCATTGATTGGAGATTCTACCCATTCAGTTTGTTAGTGAGGAGGCTTGTAACAATTTGAACTAATAAAAGGCAATTGTGACGACCAGTCCAAAGTCCTACCTACCTACCTAGTGAACGGAAGCTGGACCCTTGTTCATTCTTTTGGACCGTACCTGCCTACTAGTGCCCACCAATGAACTTTGGCGGGCACGACCCCAAAACTCCAAGGCTGACTTGTACCTCTAAGCAATGGAGGTAGATAGGTAGGTGGTACCTTACCTTCCATCCATGCTATAACCACGACCTACCTACTGACATAGGCCACGTCTACAGTCCCTCCACGTCCAAAACAAATCCATCATTTCTGTTCTTTTCAGAGCTACAGTAGAAATAGATCCTCGCAATTTTCTGGTAATCAGCACACCATCAAAAGCAGCAATTCTTCCCCATGACGATGACTTAAGCGCCGAAACAAAAAAACGATATCGACTTTGGCGGGGCATTGTTTAGACCAACCTCACGACCACATCAGAAAGACACCATGAGCAACGCTTGGCCTTCCGGGGCCGCTAAAGATTGCGCCCAAACTGATACACCGATAGAAGACGTTGCCGATACTGGTGAGATCGCGGATCTGCCTGGTGAGGCTGAACAACCCGATCTGCCACCTGTTCCTGCGCCGCCAACAACATCACGGCCTCCTCTGCAGCGCAACAATTTGCAAGGCATTCCTCCAGCCGCGCCTATGGCACCCCTTCCCTCGAACGATCAGCCGCCTGCGACCGACTCCCTCTCTCTGCAACAGCTGCGCCATATTGTGGCCGAGTTTAATCGTGCTGAGCCTATTGCCTACGATTTTGAGTACACCGACATAGGTCCCCACGCCGAAGAGATAGACGAATGGTTCACTTACCAGGTGCCCCAATGGGTGCGCCTCAGTGCTGCGCAGGGAGCGTTTAAGTGGCACTGGCAGCATGAGGCGAGATCTCAGGACACATGGGATGATGCAGACAACGACACGCGGACACGATTTGTTCAAACGGCTATTGCGGGTGTGCAATCCAACGATGCTGCATTGAGGTCAGCATCGATTGGAAAATTAGTCTATCTTGTGTTAGGACGCTGGAACGACACGGCTATGTCGAATGCGACGCCTGGGGATAGCCGATCTGTCGCCAGTATTTCGCAGTTGCAAGCTATCAAGGCCGGGGTCGAATGCCTCACATCCTTGGACGGCTTGCCTGTCATTTGGGAAGCTCTGCGGCATAGTTTCGAAGTACAATGGTAAGTGAACGTTTATCTTATCGCCATATACAGTTTGAAGCTGACAATCAATCAGGTCAGGGGAACCTCTAGGGCAGCATACTAGCGCCCAGGAAGCCCAAGATGAGTTGTTGAACCTCATGACTATTATGTACATCGCGATACAAGAGACCTTGAATGACCCAGAAGACATGGCTTCTACATACGGAAAGCTTTGTGAGTTTGTTCTCGAATTTGTTTTTGGTCATGGCTAATAAAAGTAGTGGAACTTAACCCCTCGTTGGTTGATTATATGTTCACAGCAACCTCGAAACTACGTTGGGATGAGCAAAATGCCATGCCTCAGACCCAGGTAAGTTATGACCTTTGATCTGGGGGATCATGCTCACGCCGTGTTAGATACTTTTACTGTTCTGGAAATCGATCTTGTTGGTTTTTGGCGGCACAGAGGAGCTCGAAGCCATCAAAAAAACAACCAACGAAATGGGTGATCAGGCAGCTGATAAAAGGACCATCACAGCCTCACCCTTAGACTACCATGTCTTTCGTCAAGAAATCACTTCAAAGTACCCAGCATATGTTCCTCCACGCCCAGCCATTCCTCTCGAAGCAGATAACACCTCTCTGTTGCCCCCTCTCTCAAGCCAAGTATCGAGGAATAACGGAGCTAACGGTATTATTCCCACGCCGCCTCAAATCCACAATGGGGGGACGTCAATTCTTGACCAGCCGGTACATATTGCAACTCCTGCCCCATCACCACCCCCTTCGCCAGCTGTGGGCGGCAAAGGAGGTAAGAAGCAGAATTACCAGACGAATCAAAACTTCCCTTTCATGTATCCGCCTCTAGATGCCTCGAGTAACTATGCTGGTGGTAAGGGACCTGCAGGAAATGCTCTCGTTGGCCGAAAATGGGAGGGAAGTGACATTCCTGCCTCTATTCTTGAGGCTGGAGAGCTATTTTCTAAACGAGTCAGGATGACTCGGGCAACCCGTCAACTCTGGGAAGAACGCGAGCGCTTTCTCAAGTTTGAGCGCGGCTATAATAGTGACCTAGACGACGACGACGAAATCGAGGGTCTGGATCTCAACCAACTTACTCTAGAAGAGCAGGAGATACTCAAAGAGATTAAGGCAGAGACCAAGGCCGAGGAAAGGGCCAAAAACGCAGTGGCCCCTAAACCAGAGATAGATTTCGGTCCTCGGCCAGAACTTTTGTCTGAACGAGACAAACAGCGACTTATTGCTGTGGAAAAGTTTTATGTGAGTAGCAGGTATCCTAGACACCTAAGCCGGTGAATACTGACATCTTGCAGCGGGATGCCTTGCCTCATCTTCAATCGCTTGTAATAGTACTGCTGCGACCGATTCTTCTTAACGTGACAGCAATCGTCTCACAGCAGCCTCAACAAGCACCCCCAGCAATGGGCAGAGGAAATAACCCTGGGATGAACGGCGGCCCTGCAGCTAATAGGCAACAACAGGAAATGCCAGGGCCAAACCCCCCCAAGCCCCCAACACCAGAACTAACCCTGGAAGAAGTTGACGCCGCAAGGACGCGGGAAATCACTTCTAAAGCCATGACGGGAATCTTGATCCTGCTGTTGAAATGGCTGCGAGTTTCCCGTGAGTTTGATGCATAACTGCTGGACTATGCATGTGACTAATATCAATCAGATGTGCTCAAATTCGAGTACATGACACAACTTCTACTAGACTCTAACTACGTCCCTCTCGTTCTCAAACTCTTTGCGCATCAAGATGTTCAGCAAGTGGTTGACAGCAAACTGGACCGTGTTGAGAACAGGTAAGTAGAGCACTTACAACATACGAAGACTGGCTAATATTTACTAGCTTCTTCCACTTCTGTAACCTATTGTCGCAATCCAGAGATAAGACATGCTCAGATGCGGCACAAGATGACGAAGATGATGAAGAGATAGAGGAGAGCGAAGATGAGGCAGCGCCCCCACCAATTAAGTTGCGGCGATCGCTACCAACACAGCAAGACGACGATGTAGATTCCAACAGTGATGGCCAGGCATCTTCTACAAGGCCCGAAGTTGATGAGCTCGGCTATCCTCTGAACTCACAGCCGACAGAGCCCATCACAGACTTCTCGCGGCGTAACTTTTTCTCTCTTATCAACTACCTTAGAGTGATGCAGAAGATTTGCAAAAACAAAGCACACCGAAACTTGTTGCTTGTCCAGTACAAGTCGTCGACTATTCTTCGAAAGTCTCTCAAAGTGCCCCAGCCGGAGCTACGCCTCTACACACTCAAGTTGTTCAAAAACCAAGTTCCATATTGCGGCCGTAAGTGGCGCCAGAGCAACATGCGTGTCATCACGGCGATTTACCTACACTGTCGACCAGAGCTGAAGGACGAATGGCTTGCGGGCAGCGACGTGGACGCTGAGGTGGATGCCGCGCTTCCTTTAGAGCAAGCATTGCGGAGTCTTACCCACTGGCTCAATGTTCGACGGTACCCGGACAAGATAGCTCCAGATATCCGAGCAGCCATGCGCGATGACCAAGACTTTTTCTCTCGGGAGCTAGAGAAGCTGGAATTAAATTGGACAGATGGAGGGGGCGATGACGGAATAGGCGAATTGGAGCCCGGAGAAGCTTGGTGATTGTTGTACAAATAAAGGGGGTTCTCATGGGACAACTCTTGGTTGAGAGAAGTTGACACCATCCGTTAGGTGTCTGTATATGAATTCAGCAAAAATAATACCAGGATCAGCGAATTTGCTTCCAGTCTGCCCTACAAAGAGCCTTTCGATGGTCACTAGCATGGGACCAAAGATTGTATATATATAATTATTCATTAATAGGCTTGTTAGGCCGTGTCGTCTATCGTAACATGGAAATATGAATGTTCGTAAGTAAAAAATTACCTCTGGAACAGCATCCATCCGGGTATAATTTTGAGTTTGTTTATGCTTTTGGGGGGGGGGGGGGGGGGGGG